>JAPDSC010104539.1:0-35226 GCA_026290005.1 Latrodectus geometricus | reverse complement strand
GTGGTTATATAAAATATCCTACTCTTTCTAGAGTGGTTAAAGCATGTCTGTCGTTATTGAATGTAAATTCCCAACCAGAAAGAGGGTTTTCAACTAACAATTCTGTTGGGACAAAGGAGAGAGCTTCTTTATCGGAATTAACCATTCAAAGTTTACGGATTTGTCATGATGTTATTCGAATGCATGGCAATTCTGTTTCCTCCATTCCATATACCAAAGAAATGATGCATTATATTCAGGAATCTCATGCAGAATATGCATCATATATGGAAAAATCAAAAGATGTAACACAATTAGAGAAGAAAAGAAAGAATGAGGAAGATATAGAAGCTACTAGGGAAAAAAAGTTTAAACAATCGCACCTATTAGAAAAAATTAATGAACTTGAGGAAGAAAAGAAAAATTTGCTTGATAATCAGTGTGTAGCTCAAAAACTTTTGGATGATGCAACTAAAAAAATAGCATGTGCTATCAGTGATGATAATATAAGTGATGTGAAAGTTGGACAAATGATGCTATCTGCTGCTAATGCAGAGATTGTGTCTGTGAATGATAAATTAAAAAAGTGCAGTATTAAATTATTGGAATTAAATGCTAATGCATCCTGTTCAAAATGAACATTATTCAATTATACATAAACTAACTGTTAATTTAAAGCATTTATCATTTAACTTATTAATTTTCAGAAAATGTTCAGTATAAAAAGTTTAAATTTCTGTATTATTTTTTATATTGTTGTATTAAAAATTAAAAAACTCAGAATATATTAAATAGTTTATTCCTTTCTAAAATGTGTTTTATGCATAAAACAGAAATTAATATGAAAAAGTAACATTGGTTTTCTTTAATTATTGAAATATGTCCTGAAAAATGTCCTGATATTTCTTGAAAATAGTGTCCTGAAAAAAAAAATTCTGTACTCCGACCCCTGTCATTTCCCTCTTTTGAATTTCTATTAGCTGTAAAAGTTTCAAATTGCCCTCCAATTCCACGATAATAGTGGTTTATAAAGCATAAAGTGTCGTTTGTGATTGGTACACCACCATAAAAGCCAGAACGCCTAGCTGTCAGAATTATAAATCATAGTAACTATTAGACTGATTACCAATTTTCTAAACAATGTTCTATCAATATTTTTTGATATCTTTTGTATATATTGTACTTTTATAAATGTTTTTATGCAAATATTTATTGTAAAATGTAAATATTTATGTAAATATACTTTACTGTAGAATTATAATGTAGTATAAAACCGCAGGCAAAAAAATTAACGAAAATTGTGTTATATTTACGAAGTGATTTAAATGAATTCTTAAAAATATCTAGTCTAATTTTCTCGAAAAATTCCTGAATGAACTTTAAAAATGTGTTTCGATCTCCTTTTATATACATACAATAAATAAATATTACATTATAATTGAGGGTTTTTGTTCGAAATAAATTCGCAGATCAAAAGAATAGGTATCTGTGACAATAATGAGACACTAAATAAAAAAGTAATATCTTTTCAAAACAGAAATTTAAAATTCGTGTTTTCCGTAATCAGGACGCGGTTTTGTAGGTATCAAAGATCTTCTACAATTAATATTTCTAAAATTATATTTAATTTAAATTTATTGAGTTATTTAATTTGCTACTTGTTGTGTTTTGTAATAAACAAGCATAAATTGCGAAAAATAAATAAAATTCATCTTGGAAATTTAAGTTGAATACTAATATAAGTTTTTTGTATATTTTGCAAAAAATAAATCGTATAAAAATTTTTTTTTGTGACTGTTTTTGAGTATAACACAATATTAGTTTGGGGAAAAAGAAATCCATTATTTTTACGTGAACTTTTTGTAACTTCTATTAGATTCGCTTTGTAAAAAGGTTTAAAACAGTCTTCATGTAGATTTTTAGGTCTTGTGCGAAGCTACGACTGCTGACATGATGTCAAGTTTGATAATTTTTGATATTTTATAGACATTCTCGACGATGTTGTATCCATGGGAGGTGCATCTCTAACATCAAAAATACCCAAACGGAATCGACGAAACCAAAATTGTACGTAACTGGTTGTTACAGTCATATATAGGACGATAAACACCTTTCACAATTTTAGCCACCTGATTAGCATTTTCACCATTATAAAAGAAAAACTAAAATGTATCGAATTTTCTGTTTGTTGTCTTCTATTTTTAAAACTTTGTACTCATAACTGAATTAATCAAACAAAAAACTGCAAGAGAATATTTTAGTGTCAAATGTCACCTTTCCAATGAGCAAAAATTTGAAATTGTTTGATAGATACCTCACGAGATAGCGATCACTACAGACGTCTACCAAAAAAATAATGGATAACTTTTTCCCAACTTAATATATACTTCAATAATTTTCAGTTATTTTTCTGCCAATTGATGCCTCATGCTGGAATATATGGGCAAATATGCGCGTTTTAGATTAAATATATAATTATTAGATAATTTGAATTTGATAATTGGATATCATATTTCATTTAGTCTTTTTTATATTAAATTTAGAATTAATAGAATCAAATGTTTTAGGACAGAGAAAATTATCAACTTAAATTTCAATATTTTATGGATAAAGTTGATTTGCATTCAATCACTGTAATTTTATGCTAATTATTTTAAGTCAAAGACGCATAAATTTATTATTATTTTAGAAGAGTTGTTATGGAAACACTCATGAATGTGGGATGGCTAAATATGTAATGGTATGCTTAGATTAAAAAATCAAAAGTGTTGGTTTAATTCCCTTTTTCTTTTTACTAGTCTGTGTTTCGCAAAAATATTTGGATTATTTCCTTGTCATAAAGCTAATTTGTCTAATTTTTGTTGAAACGTAACATCTTAATTGATTTGCATCCAAAATTTTAACTTCTTTAACTAAAAGAATAATTTTTATCTCCTTTTTAATCGAAAGTATTTAATAATAAAAATTATTGTAATTAAAAAGTAAAAACATGCAAAAAATACATAAATATAATAAAAAAAAAGAAAGATTGTAAATATAGTAGTAGAGGAAGTACATAATGAAAAGAAATAATTTTTAAAACTGTTTGTTTGGTTAATTTAGATTATTTGTTGTGTTTACTTATTTTCTTTCTAATTGATTTTTCAAAGGTTAATGTGTAATTCAAGTCATCTAGTAATGATATATCTATTTTCAGCGCGAAAGTTTGACTTGAAGAAATCTGAGGATATGTTTCGAAGAGTAAGATAAATCTGTTTCAAATATTCCTTAAACTTTGGATAATAATTATAATTAATGTATAATTGTAACCATTTTTTTAAAATTTACTTATAAACTTTCTATTGTAGCATCTTCAATTTCGGGAAGAATTTGATGAAGAATATTTAGTGAATGAATATGTTCCACCAGATGTAAGTAAACGACTATTTAAAGGTATTTGTTGAAATCCATTGAATTTAATACGTCCGTAAATCATAAATATTTTGTTGTTTATATACTTTATAATAGTTTGTATTACACGTATGTTCTAGACTTCTCTGTTAAATTTATCTTTTTATTACGTTTTACTTAAGTATAAAATATGAAATAATGAAAGTAAAGGTTTTGTACATTTTAAATAGCTTTTAATAATTTATTATTCATAATGTCACATTTAAAAATAATGGCAAATTAAAATTTTTTATGATTATAAAAGATAACTTTGATTTACTAAAATTTTGTTTTATAGATATAAAATGCAATTCTGGCATCAATGTCTGACATTTTTTTTATGAATCATAAATGTCCGATATTGTAGATGGATTTAAACAAAATATTTTCATAAATAATAATTATTGAAAGATAAAAATTAAAATCAGGGAAATATTTGCATAAGTTCTACATAATGTCTTTTTTAAAAGCATATTCATTGCAAAAAAAGCTAAAATTTCCCTATATATTGAGGAAAAAGAAGTAATGCATACAAAGGGAAAACATTGAAACCTTTCTTCAAGTAAAACAAAATCAGTTCGCACAACATAATTTGCCTTATGATATTTTTGGTTAAACTGGGCCTTATTACTTGATTACTATACCTGGTAAAAATTCACTATATTCCCTGTGAAATAACCTTTTCTCAGCTTAGTCTTTAGAATATTTGTTGAAAGCTCACTTATTTTCTTCCGAATTTACCATGTTGAATTTATTCTTAACATTTTTCTCGTAATTACAATGATAACCGTTTTCTTTTTAAAAATGTCCAACAGCCATGATGGCGTATTCTTTATATGCCAACTTATTGTTGTTTGGTTCTTTTACAAACAGTTTGGCGGCAACTTGGCGACAGACAACAAAACTTACTTTCAAAAAGAAATGTTAGTAAAAACGCTAGCACCCCAGGTACTTTTTTCACGTTATAAGTCTCCAATAATTTTAAAGAAAAAATATGAGCACAGAACTATATTCTGCTATATACACACCAGTTTTCTTGGTATATAAATGTTGTCGTAAAATGTAATAATTAAAATAGTAAAACGGGACTCTTGTATTAACAATTATATACTTAAATTACACAGATACTAACACCTCACTGGTTTTGTAAATATTAAGAATAAAAGGATATTGTAAGAAAATTAATCAAAAATTTCTTCTGGAGCAAAAATTGATAAAACTATTTTTTGTAATAGTTGTACATGAAGTGATCAATATTTGGACATTGTTAATAGAATTAATTTTTTGTTAAGGCTCAAGTGTTATATCTTAAATCTGCCTACAAAAAGTAAACGAAATCTTTCTATCCAAAAGTAAAAAATTTGAAAACTACTCAATTAAAGGATATAATTTAAGGAATTTCCTTATTAATGTATGATACAGAATTAAATTTTTTTATGAGATTGTGATAATTTCAAGTATAAAAGCATAACGCAAAATCCCTGTGTATTTCTAAATTTTAAAAATGTTGAATTTAACAAACACTGTGAATTTACTTATTTAATTTAACGGAAAGAGTTGAATAAGTAATGATCTCGTAGACAAAATTTCACACTGTAGATTTTGACCTAAACAAAGACCTTTACGTTGATAGAGGTTATGTCTTTTAATCTTATGGAACCTAAAGTCAATTTATTACTGTGATGTTGAATATCCTTGTTGTATTTAAAGGCAGTGGTTTTATAATGATTATATGTTATTGAATTGTATGTATAGTTAATTTATTATAATGCTGTTGTTATGATGGCTTAGGTATCGATTTTCTTTATTTGAAAGATTCAATATTAGCAATGGTTTATACACTATAATTATTTAATATTAAGCAAAAATAAAACTGCTTTAAGTCAACAAAAATGCTATAAAAATTACGAAATGTAAATTTTTAAAGTGTTTTAGGCTGTAAATTATGTTTTGAAAAATTACTGTCATATCAATCTGTTAAAATCAAAATAATACTAAATAAATAAACAAAAATAAAAAATGTTAAAGTCAAAAGTTGACCAAATAATGGCGTGCTGAAATTTCTAAGTTAAATTATTTTTTTTTATATAAGGAAGGATGTCTGACGAGCTACAAGGAGCCATAAAAATTGCTAAACATGTTGTCTTCTTTTAGCTTGACATTTGTTTTCCATTTTACCGTTTATTATTTGTATAGTAATTTCTCCATGGGAGATAAAGCTGTGTTCTCTAAATTAAAAAGCAAAGTAATTTTCAGTCTCTAATAAAGATCGCTTAAGTGCAAAAAAGCAGAAAGTTCTGAATAATTTTCCTAAGTTAATTGTAAATATTTGTAAGAAGTGAATAATTTAATTAATTATCAAATAAATATTTTTCAGTATCTATTTTGTGTATAAAGTGTTCAATTGCATATTAATGTTCATTTCTTTCTCCTTTATGATTTATCAGTCAACTTGACTTATCTGTTATCATCATGCCCTTAAATCCTCGAATTATCAAATGTTCGCAGTGTTCCTAATACTCAGTACTAATAATAATAACCTGAATGTGACAACAAATGTCCAAACATCATTTAAATTATTAATATTTTAACTTAAGCGTTACAGTTAATCATATGGTATTAATATTTACTAATATTTATCATGTATTGCAATTTTTTCATATGTTATATTATTACTCACTTTTCTTTATTATAATTTTTAAAAAATGTCAAGAGTTTAAGGCCAAATATTAAAATTATATTTTTAATTAAAGTAATGTATAATATTTCTGCATTATCAATCTTCGCTTGACTTTTCTAATTCTTCGCTTGACTTTTCTTCGCTTGACTCTAATCTTCGCTTGACTTTTCATATTTAACAATACTTGTTTGACCGTTTTTTATATTAATATTATGGATTTAATAAACTTTGTGATTGGTCCCTATACTATGACAGCCAATTACGCTTAATTTTGCTTCCATCGATTTCATTCAGATATATTTGATGGTAAAAATACACCTCGTACAGTTTGATCCATCGTCGAAAATATAGATAAAATCACAAAAAATGTCCGATATTGACCTGCTTGTTAACTATCCCGTAGCAAAATATTAACTTCAAAACACTTTGAAATAATTTGCACAAAGCTAATCAAAAACATATGGATAAAGCCTTGAAGTTAACGTAAAAATTATGGATTTTTTTCCTCCCCAACCTAATGTATATCGATTCCATTGAAATTAATTAGAAACCAAGGTAATTTATTATTTTTTTTGCAAAATGACTAATTAACATCAAACTCTCTACAACATAGATTGAATTTCTTGTAAACATCATTGATGCGCAGGTGTTATAGCTGAAATTGACAACACTCATAGATTTTTATTTGTCTAAATTCTGCTGAATCATATGTAATATTTCTGTATCTATCAGTAACTAACAAATAAATATAAGATAAAAGTTAAACAATCGATTCAAAATATATAATGAAATTTTTGAATACAATGGCCAACTTTATATAATTTTATATAATAATAAAAATGTAAATGATCATGTCTGTCTCCTTTCCAGTTTATAAAAAGTTTCATTATTTGAAATGAATATTTCTTTTCTTTATCAGATACTTTTTAAATATTTCCTGCCTCCTTTACTGGGATATGACAAAGGAGGATCACCTGTTCGAATCATCAAAGCTGGAACAACAGATATTAAAGGTAAATATTGAACTTTATTTAAAAAGAATAATTTTTAAATTTACTTCGCGATAACATAACTTAATTCTATAATTATTCTTAGAAATATAACTTAAACTTTATTTTTAAATCTCATTCCATCGGTAAATTATTTTGATGTTAATATGTAAATCAAATACTCTGAAAATTCATTTAATTAAGATTAGATTTAAATATATATATGTATTTTTGCTTACTTACATAATTAATTCTTTTGCAATGAAGACATTTTTTTTAATATATTTTTATGTGTGTAACTTTATGCATTCAGGATAAATATTACATTTTTCAGTTGAAATGGGTGAAAAAAAAGAAAAAAATTAAGCATCTTTCTTATTTTCGATGTGTATTGTTTACAGAAATTTGCCTAAGTTACTAATTAGCCTTAATTAAATCAAATGAATGATATTTATAGCCCATTTTAAGTAAACAATACTGATTTTAACTTATACTTAATGCATGTATTTTCCTATTTTCTGAAAAGAAGATGATTTGTTGTCCATTTTAAATAGGATTTAGTCAATTAGGTCAGAAAAACGCAGTTTTTAGTATAGTTTTTCATGTTATTTTCAACGCGTTCAGTAAAGCCGAAGTTGATTCTTTTCTTCTGGTTCCCCCTGTGGAAAATGGAACGTGTCTTGTTACCACGGCAACAGACAACCAATTAGCGGGAGCTATTCTCGTATAGACCATACAGTAGTATACAGAAGCTTACTATGGACATACATACAGGCACACATATTGATTCATATTACTTTAATATCTACCAATCACATAATTCTTTAATCTCCTAACTTTCAAGAATTTTAAATCTTAAATTTCATAAAATAAACATTTCCTTTAAAAAATCAGATTTTTCAGAAATATAAATTGAAAGTTTAAAATTGGGATAGACTTTTTATTAGCATAATACTTTTATTATTTTAATGAATATTATGGGTTTTCTAAGCTCCCTCTCTTTCTTATATTTGAAATATTTAATATTATGATTCAAATAAATTTTTATTAGAACTAATATCATATAAATAGCAAAGATTGTTGATATAGTATAAACTTTGCTGTGTTTTAACATATGTTATAAACTGTTTACCAGAATTATTTCCACAGAAATTTAAGACATTTACGCGTCACATACTTTTAGCATTTTACTTTGTTCTTTTTTAGAGTTTTAAACCTGAAAAACTAATTAAAAAAACCGTTATTCTTAGATTAATTTCAAGCAGATGTTGTTTTTAATTCATGAAATTCTTGTATCATGTATTCTTTTTCGTCCTGAATTCATTAATTGTTTCCCTATAGTTTTCAAATGAATTCCTCCTAATAGAGCGATCCACCCAGCTCGTATTCTGCTTGATCTGATTCACAATGGTTACAAAAATAAAACATGCTTATTTAATGTCTGATGTGCAGTTGCTGACAGTTCACATTCTTTCAGTTCATGATGAACGTTTTTGTTTACTTCCACTGACCACTTAGTATTCAAAATAATATTCTTTATGTAGTAATCATTTCTAGAATTTAATTTTTTTTACTTATAATTTTAGTACATATCAGTAATGTTTAAACACAACGTATTTAGAATAATTGTACTCGATGAATTTTGATGATATTTGAAAATGTGGTGTACTTTTCAAAAGAATGTGAAATGAATTATATTTTCATGTTCTGATTCCAGTGGAAACTACTTATTCTAAATATGCTTTAGTCTAAATGTATTCATAAAAAGAATGGGAAACGCGTAGTGGACATTCTAATAGCCAACGATATTTTTGAGCATTTTACCATCATCGCATATTTGTGTCTTCCATGAGGATCAGGCCATGTTCACAGGTGGCAAGGAGAAAAAACTGAAAATTTCCAAGCACCCACCAAGAAAATATGCAGAGAGAAAGCGAAAATGCAATATCTATATTCTATTATTCGATCATGTCTGAATCTCAACCTGAAGAGGTTGGATCTGTTGCTAGGCCAGAGTGAGTCGCCGTTTAAAATCCTCAACATTGTTGAATGGTCAGCTTAACGACCAAAAGTTGTTGTAGAGTTCACCACCGCGTATTGACGTTATACGCCGTGATCCATAAAATCCACCGCGGCCTACCTCTTAAGAAGGGCCGTGGTAGCCTGGTTAGTAAGGACTTTCGATATCGTTAATGGAAGGCAGTGAGTTCGAATCAAGGTTCAAACGAAGATTCATCTGCATTCTAATGGTGGCTAAGGAACGTTAAATGTGTCGGGGTTACAATGTTCTCCATGTGAAATAATACCTCTGGAGTGGCAGGCCAAGTATTGGGAAATCTTCTGCTTGTCCTTGCTTCTAAAGTATGAATATATTCACCTGAATTCTTCTAGCTAACTGGTAGAGCCCAACTCAGGGCTAGGTACAGGGAAGCATGCTGATACAATTACAACAACTGCTACAAATATACACACCAAAGTTGATTCGAACCTATGAACAATTGAACGCTACCCATTCGACTGCCAGCTCGCCATGTTCGAAGCTGAAGTAAATTCTTGAACCGTTGAAAAACACCAATCTTTCAGACTCCATCTCGGGGAAAAATTCGTAAAATAATACTTTAAAAACAGAAGTTGGTGTTTGTCTTATACTTACTTTAAAATTGGACTGCGTTCCAATCAATAAATCTCAGTACTTGGCTTGCCGCCTCCAGAAGTAACATTTCAGTTGGAGGACATTACGACCATGGCCAATTTAATGTGTTTCATCTGTCTTTAATGAACATGACGCATCACCAGTTAAGTCAAGATGAGAACTCACTAACTTTTGATAGTGAGAACGGCCCCTATCAACCAGCCCACCGCGGTCTAAACTTGTGTTAACTAATCAATGGATAAGTATAAATTAAAATTTCTTTACGGCGGTCATAGAGAAAGGGCAGCTTTGCTTACAACAATATTCTTGCACCTACTTTAATATATATTTTTTTCAATATTTCGCTTTGTTTTCCACGGCAAATGTCTTTCATAAATAATAGGTAAAAGGTAAGAATAATTTAATCTAATATTCAGAGAAAATATTAAATAATGTTACCCATATCTATTTACAGGGATTCTTAGCTGTTTTCGGCGACCAGAAATAAGAAAACTAATCACGTGGTTCTTAGACGTAGACAAACAAGAGATGCGCAGGCGCAGTAAAGAGGTAAGAAAGATAAATTTACAAAATTTATAATAGCATCAATAAATTTCATCCAATATTTCAGGTTAGAGGTAGTTTATACTGATTACAATTACATGACTGAATTCGATTTATACCTGTTTTTAAATACTGATTTTCTTTTTCAATTTTTTTCGTAAATAAATTATTAATTAATTTATCTTACACTTAGTTTATTTGAAAAAATAAGAATGGGGAATTGATACTTAAATCTCGATCTTTAAATCTTTCAATTTTGGAAATTTTACAAAAATTAGAAAATTGAACGGTTTTATTTTGAAACAAAATTGCAAATTTTATATTAAAAAAAATAAGTTTTTTAACCAAAATTTTCTTAACAAAATTTAAATTTAAATTCTCTGAAATTTAAATTGTAACAATGTTACAGCATTTAAAATATTTGTTAAAATAAACTATTTAGGATAATTCGATTTTAGTGTAAATTAAATTATATTTCTCTTTTAATAAATTTTAACAATATTTCAAATAATGATTTATTTTTAATGATATATTAAAATAATTTTATTTTAGATTCATACGTTTTTACAAAAAATTATTATGAAAATTATTAGATAATTTTTGTCATAAATAAAATAAATTATAAGTTCTTCAATAAAATTAAATAATAGTAATTGTATTTATTCTTGACTAAAATTTATTAGTGATTTTTTTCAACCGTCATTTTTATTCAATTAATTTAAAAATTTATTTTTATTGATGTCTTTATCATAAATTTTTTAAAATATTTGGTTGTGAAATTATTGGCAGTTTTTAAAACTTTTCCTTAGAAATTAAGTGTTAACCTTCACTTTAAGATTTTATTGCAATTATCGTTCTTGTTCAATTTAACTGAAACATTTGAAAGATCATTGAAAAAAATTTTAGAATTAGTTTTTACATTCAGATTCTACAACTTTAAGAATAGTTTTGTTTTTAAATAATTTCTTATCATTACTTGAGAAGATATGATGATTATATTTTTCTAAAGTATTGACACAAGATAACAGTAAGTTTCGTATTTCTTAGAGGAAATGAGACGATAGATTATAATCAATAAATGTTCACTGATAAATTCCAAGACATTTTTAGATAAGACACAAATTATCTTTAATATTTAAATCAAAATAATTTTCCATTTAATAAATTTAAATAATTTAATAATGTTAAATAAAAATTCCAAGCGAAAAATGCCATCAATATTTTTCTTGTTATTTATTAAAAAAATCATAAAGGATATAAATCGTATATTTCATTTCTGCAACATAAATATATATATATATATATATATATATATATATATATATATATGCGTTGTTTGTGCATTGTTAAGATTTTATAAGATAAAAATATTAATCATATGCGTAAATTAAATCATAAGTAATTATAAATTGGAAACTATTTAAGCAATACTAAAATCTAATTGAGAAATGAAAGTACAATAAAATCATATTTTTTTGGATGTATTAATGCTAATGAATAAAGTTGTTTACTGTATACCAACAATAAGTTACTTATAATGTATAAAACACACACACACACAGATCTTAAAGGAAAATGTAAAACTGATAAAAGATTGAAATATTTCACAAAAACAATCAAATACTTTACAAATTAATATTTCCAAAAATAAAATAATTTCTAGGATATATTTATTGTCTTAAATTTGTATCGTGCTAACATTTTGATGAATATTAATAAGTTATGACTGTGCTTCGTAGAGAGCGCCGTATTTATTTGAGATAAGATGGCAAGACAGACAGATTAAATATTGAATGCTTCTGTAAAGCTTATTTGTTTAAATTCAAGGTTATATATTGAAGGACTTTTAAAATGTTAAAGTGAAGGACATCTAGCACTTTGCATTTTAAACAGATATCAATGTTTATCAGTGTAAGCACTTTAAATTTGAAACAAATTGAAAACAATTTTAAATTTGAAACATTTTGAAATTGAGTTACATTCTATTTATTGAAAAGAAACTATAAAAAAGCGGTGAAAAATATTGTTATATCCTTGTAATTAATAAAATATTTTCTTTATAAAAATTTTATTGCAGTGCTTCTTTATATATAAAGTTTTTTTCTGAATTACTTATCTTATTGAATTAACTAATCGGTGTCTTAACGACTATTTAATTTAGAAGAGTAATTTCTTGTATGGGACGGTAGTGGATATTGTCACTGTGAGATGCACAGCCTAACAGCTAAGGTTGTTGTAAGGCATTTTAACAGCCATCACGTAAATTGAATTTCGGGAGGACTTTCTATAGGTAGAGAGCTTCGTATTATGTTCTATCTAGGGAGAAAACTCGTAAAATTTCCATGCTCCAACCTCGACAGACGTATAGGCTTAAGAGTTACTTTAATTTCCCGTTGTTCAATAAAAGCTGGGATCGAACCATATGTTCCGAAATGTGCTGCCCTTCTTCTAGACCATGATAGTACTTTTGTACTTTATGTTCGTGATAGCTTATTATGAAGGCGTTGTTTTCATATCTGAAAGGTAGCATGTTCGATACCTGGCTCAACCAAATGCCGTCCTGCTGATAAGGCCTACCTAAGTTAATGTTTCTTAGATTACAATGTAACTCAAGTCAGGCAAAGATAAGCAGCCCAAAATGATTGTAATAATTTAATCTTAAATCTTTTCACATAGATCGCCTTACGGAGTTCCTTAAATTTGAGATTTATCATTTATAGATTATACGGATATGAAATTCGTTATTAACATGAAAAGCTATACTTTAATAAATTTTTACATAGTATCATGATAGTAGAAATTGATGATAATATAAAAATTAATTTCGTATTTCTGATAAAAAAAAGCATTTTCTATTGTAAAAATGTAATTTCCGATAAAAATTAGTCTAATTTAAATATTTTTCCGATTGAAAAGTGTGCTTATTTCCAGAAAATACAATTATTAAATAAATTTTAAAATTATTTTGTATCAAAATACAACTACCTATATACTAATAAAATGTATTTTCTCTTTTACAGACTGGAGTTTGGGTCGAAACGAGAACTTTTATATTTGATTTGAATGGTCTGAGCATCAAACAAATATATCATAAAGACGGTGAGCAGAATATTGCTTATTTCACCATTACAATAATGCCATGTACATGAAATTTTCGTAATTCTTCGGATAATAATTTTTTATATAACTACATTATAAAAATTGAACCTTTGACACATTCATTTTTATATAATGCTTTTCTTGTGCATAGATATTTATATTTGATATCAATATAAAAAGATATTTGGAATGCAAATAATGATAGGGAAAAATATATTTCTGCTTGAAGTCTTGGCGTTAATTGGCAATTTTATTCTTTTATCAAGCGTGTGCTTGTTGAAAATTTATTTTCTTTCATTCTTGAATAAACAAGATGGCTGTGAAAACACGATGTCATGAATCACGAGTAAAATTATTATACAAATTGGTGAGAAAATGAGGGGTACCCTCAAGTAAAAGGCCACCCATAATTATAAATATCACACATGTTCTTTTTCTGTAAATGATATCAAAACTTATTTAATAAATGCTTAACATGTTATTAGGTAATAGTAACAAATAAAAAATATGAAAAGGTAAAAAGTTGTAAATCTTCATACACATGAATAATTCAATATTTTTATAGATAACTTTGAATCTAGAATAAAAAATTTAAAATAAAATTTGAAAGTTTAAAATTTTCATTTTATTAATTAAATAAAAAATTTTGAAGAAATAAAAAAGGAAAAAGATATTTCTTTTCTATTCTTAGAAACAATAATAAAATTACAAAAAATTATTAATTTTTTTAAAGCAATTTATAAAAGTGAAATAATAAAATATGAAATATCAGAATCCGTGGCTCTGTATTCTTCGATTAAAATATATTAAGTAAAAAAAGAATTCATTGTTGATTTGTATGATTTATGACATTTTTTGTGTGCATTTATTTGATGAATATGAATTGATTTCAAATGTTATTAACGTGATAATTTTCTTACATTGAATATAATTAATTAAATTATTAATAGAAATAACTATCTTTGATTAATTAATAATAAACAAGAGTGATTTGAACATTTCTACATTTATTATATAGATATGTTCACAGCATGTTTTTAGTAAATTGTTGTAAATTCGCTTTCTTAGACGCCATGCTAATAGCCGAATATTTCGTGCCCTTCTCTTCTCTTCGCTTCAACTGTTCGTAAGTTCGAATCTCATCTTGAGCGTGGATGTTTGAAATGGTTCAGAATCCACTTTAAGCCATTGGTTTCACTCTAATTAGCCCTCGTGAGCGCAAAAAAAAAGAATGTTGAGTGACAAATTAATAAAACCAAACGCCTTCTCTCGCTTAGACCTATTAAAATTTATGTAAGCAATGATAAAATTAAGTCCATATAAAAAATGAAGAAAAATTTGTAAGTTTATGTATTTTTCATAAAAAAAAATGTTTTACATATAATTTCTTTACATATTTTAAAAGCTAAATTTCGTATAAATATATTTGATATTTAGTTTTCTCTAACAATTTAAATATGTGTAATTTCATAATATTAATATATAAAACTCTTATATAAATGATTGTAATAAATAATTAAAATTTTTTTAGGGAGTAAAAAATACAGGATATATTTAGAAGTACTAATTATAAAATTTTCTGTATTTTATTTACTATATAAAAGTTGGAGCAATAAAGAATTTAAAATCTAGCAAGGATCAAAAGTTTTAAAGAAAAGAATATTTTGCAGTTGACTTCTTAATCAGTTTTTCAAATTTTGGCGAAAACTAACGCTTTAAGATTTTATTTTTAAATCATAAATATCAAGAGTTTTTAAATTGAAGTACAATTTTAAATTATATACTAGTATAAAAATGTTTGTACCTTAAGAATGCTATTGTTTGTTGTTTATATAATTTTTTTTTTAAATAATCTGAATATTTTTATGTAGGAATATATCTTGTCTTAATTTTTAAAAATTCAAAAGTGTGGAATAAATAAAAGTTTTTTATTGCTTATGTGAAACGTTTTAAATTAATTTTATCTTGGCTATTTTGTTCACTTTATTCTAGTATAACATGATCTAGTATATGTTATAATAACTATATCATAATAACATTTTTTCTATGGTTGCATTTTTATAACTATTCATGCTCAATAACAGAAATTGGCTATTAACTAATATTTTCCGCAATAATTTAAAAGCAAACTGAATAAAATATTTTGAACTAACGTTTTTCATATTATAATTAAATGCAATAATATTAAAACATTTTTTAAAATAAAAATTGATATAGAGCATTAAGTGAGAAGGAAAAAATGTATTTTATTAAAAGTGAAAAACGAATTTCAGTAAATCTTTATTTTAGTTCACAATCATTATACATTTAATAATTTACTTATCATTTTTTATTCATTTATTTGAACTTATTTTTTTTTTCAGTTTACGAGTTAGTGGTGTCATTTTTAAAACTGTACGAAGGCAATTATCCAGAAAATCTAAAGGTAGCTTTAGTCATAAACAGTAAGAATAATTTATTATTTTCGAATCTTATGCTTGCTATGTAACATAAATATTTGTATGAGTTGTTAATTTCATAATTTAAATAGTTTGAGTTATTAATTCATTGGGGCAAAAGAAAATGATTAAACAAGAAATTATATGGGACAGAGTATCTAAGCCGAATATTATTTAGAGGAAACAAATGGCTATTGATAAATGTGTTTAAGAACTGGTAATACGTACTTTTATTAATTATTAATATTTTACCTTTATTCGTAATACGTAAAAAAACGATTTTAATATCGGTATTTTAGATTATTGGTAAAAGTAATTTTAACATTATTTGTCTACTTTTATTACTGAATTGCCAGACTACATTTGTAAGAGCCTACCTGTAATCACATATTGCTTAAATCCACAGATTATCTATTTGCAGGTGATATCTATTTCTCGATAGATAATTTATTTGTAGGATTATTAGATGTGCAAACAATATAAGTTAAATCCTATTGACGTGTTTACATTATTGAATTGTAAATCTGTATATGAAATTATCAAGAACAATTTTGTAGTATTTGTTTAATCGATTATATTGATTTTATTTATTTTATATTATTTTTATTAATGAGTTATGTAATTGAGTGCAAACTATCTGGATGACTATGGTGCAATAATATTTGCTAAGCTCTTCATTTCTGTGTATTTATAACATTGGAATCACATGCAATATCAATTGAATTATGTCATTGTTTATGTGTACTTGAATATTATAATGTAAGTCTATATGCTTGTGTATTTTGAGCATTAATATATTGGTTAACTAAGCTCCTCATGTGTACTGAGCTGCCAACTGAGTAGTTAATGTCTAGCCTTCGGTTCAACAGTTCGTGGGTTCGAATCCTACCTTGGCCTGGATGCTTATAGTGGTTCGGTATCCATTGAAAACCATAGCTTTCAGTCTAATTAGCCCTCGTGTGCGAAAAATGATCGTTCAACCAACGATCTCATGTCTGATCGACAAACCAACCAATCTCATGTCTGTGTATTTATAACATTGAAATCACATGCAGTACTTGTCAAATCGATGTCGTTGCTTTCGTACTTGTATAACTGAATACTAATCTATTTGCTTGACTGATTGAATCTGTACCAGGCAGCATTAGCCAAACTCATGACTTTGTGTATTTATAACATTAGAAAGCTAATCTGAAGTGGCGTAGTGGTAGAGCTTCACGTTCGCACGACACGTCCGAATTTCTGCCCTTGGGTTGAAAAGGTCGACCTAGTCTTTCATCCCTTCAGTGGGTTGATAAATTGAGTAACAAGCACACTTAGGAACTAAACAGTGGGAGTTTTGCGTTAGGCTGACGCTTAATCAGGACATATACTTCTCACCTCAGTTCCCTAGGTCACGGAAACAAATAGAAACTGTAGACCTTAGCCCCATGAGGCTGTCGTGCCACTGAGTTTAGTTTCAGAAAGCTAATCTAGGAATAAAACTACTCTTGAAAACATGTATATTACTTATGTATGTAGCGCTGTTACTACTTATTGTTTGATTGGTAATCTGTGTTTAGAACTACTATGAGTTGATGCACTATTTTATATGGCAATGGAGAAAATGTTTAGATAAATGAAGAATTCATATTTCACTCTATGATCTTTTCAAAACTAACAGTGTTTGCTAACAAGAAACGTTTATTTTTATATATAATGCATAAAGTATAATGGTTGAAGTGAGAATCACTCTATGATCTTTCCAAAACTAACAGTGTTTGCTAACAAGAAAACGTTTATTTTTATACATAATGCATAAAGTATAAAGGTTGAAGTGAGAATCACTCTATGATCTTTCCAAAACTAACAGTGTTTGCTAACAAGAAACGTTTATTTTTATGCATAATGCATAAAGTATAAAGATTGAAGTGAGAATCACTCTATGATCTTTCCAAAACTAACAGTGTTTGCTAACAAGAAACGTTTATTTTTATACATAATGCATAAAGTATAAAGGCTGAAGTGAGAATCATCATAAAATGATTCATTTATATAGTTTAGATAAAGATTTCTTTGTAGTTTTTAAATACCTCACTGACATTTTTATGTAATTCATATTTCTGATATTTGTGTAATGATTGAAATGAACAATTATAGATTAACATTTTTTTTTTATGATTTCAGCTCCATCATTTTTTTCATGGTTATTTAACATTGTAAAATCCTTGTTAACTGATGATACTATACAGAAAATAAAAATTTTCGGAAATAGTAAGTATGTTTTAGTTATATTTAAAACCAATTTAAAAATATTAAATTTTGATTAGCACTGAAATGTTTGCTATAAAATATTTAATCTACATTATATCAATTATGATTCTTATTGTAATTTATATGTATTTAATCTACATTTTATTAATTTTGAATCTGAAGAAGCAGAACAAATTATAATTTCTAGTTTCCTTAGATTTTACAGAATATTTATGAAAATTCTTTAGCATAGATTTGTATGTAATATGCAAATTGATTGCTTGTTATATTTGTATAAAAATATTTTTATCTTTACTCGTATAAAAATATTTGGAAACTTGCGTTGCTTGACAATTTATATGAAGCAGGGATAGCTTCAAAATAATCTGTAACAGACATCTAGAACAGTGAGAGAAAATATGTTAAAGAATTATAATGTTTAGGATAGTTACTAAATATTCTATGCTATACAAAATTATATAAATATGTATAATTTTGTATGATGATAAGATAAGAAAAAAAGTAAAAGGGCTTTTTAAAGCAGTTTATGCCAGTCACGCAATTTTCAACATATTGAAAAATACGAAACATTTGAAATTAATGTGGTGTCTATAGACATTGATGGGCGTTTTGCATCTGTCGTGCTGCATATCAAACTATTGAGAGAGCTTGAAGGGGTTGTCTCCATTCATTTCTGAAGGCAATGCTTTTGCTCTGTTGGGGAAGGGCAGTTCTTATATATATATATATTGTTTGTTCCATAAAATACAAATCTATAGAAAGTGCAGAACATGTTCTGAAGTCAATATTAATCTGAGTTTTGTTTCTAATACTGTAACAGATTTGTGTGAACGTAAATTGTCTTCCACAAGCCGAAAACCCAAATCCAATGCAGGACGGAAAAGAAAGAATGTCTTATAGCAGGGGTGGCCAAACTTTTGGGATCCGGGGTCTACTCGACATTTAAAAAA
Source organism: Latrodectus geometricus (assembly GCA_026290005.1). Lineage (NCBI taxonomy): Eukaryota > Metazoa > Arthropoda > Arachnida > Araneae > Theridiidae > Latrodectus > Latrodectus geometricus. Next base: position 16,213 of record JAPDSC010104539.1, on the reverse strand, counting down.
TCGAAGGCGGTCTACCAATGGCAGAGCTAAATTAACGTACTTATTTACTTTCGGTAACAAGAAAATATAGTAAATTATGTAATTTTTCTAAAAAATCTTAATACTAATATTTACGAAATAAAAATTTATTGACGAAAATAATCAAAGTATTCATATATCAAAAACAGACCATCCTATTCACTTCGTTTAGTTGAAATTTGACATTGTGTATCTGCTACAAGTTTATCATATTGTAGCTGGTACGAGCTTATTGAAATTAAATGTTCATCTGTTAAATAATACCAATGTTTGTTTTTTGTTCATGGTTGAAAAAGCAGATTCGCAAAGATACCTCGATCCAAAGTATGATTTCAAATACAAAATCAATTTGTAAATATTTGGAAACGTTTCCTCAGAATTTAATTTCCAAAAATCCGTATCGCTAAATATGCTCTGGATTTAAGAAATATATCGCATCTTAATTTAATAATTTCTTCCTCGACCATGACTAATGTGATAGCTATTAAATGTCCTATTTTTTCAGATACTCTATCAATGTTGACATTTTCATTAAATGGAAATATCATAAAATTGAGTATTTCTTTCAACCTAATTAAGTCAGTGAATCTTCTTTCAAATTCTTCAAACAAAACAAATAAATATTAAGCGAAATCTTCGAAGTGTCGGTTTGGATTATGGATGCAATCTTCCTCTGTGTTTTTGAAGTTTCTCAATTCTTATTTTCTTAATTGAGATGCATACCTTTCTATAGTTTTTTTTTAATGTTTTAATCGCGCTTATCAGGTCCGTTTTAGGTTTTAAATCGTAAGCCTTCAATCGTAAATCTTTGAACAGTTTGTTTTGGGTTTTAAAGCGTAGACTGTAGTAAATTTTTATTTTAAATAATTCATTGATTCTATGTCATAAATTAAATTGTTAATTTTCGAAGTCATTATCGGGATGGTCGCGTGAACTACCTAAAATGTCTTCGTGGTCTACCAGTCGACAGCGGTCGACGTCTTGGCCACCCCTGACTTATAGAATACCATAATGATGATATTATATGTCCATCATTGATATGATCTTTTTCTTGCCCATTGCTTAGTACCCATCAATATTTAATTTGATATCATTACTTGGTACCCAAAGAACGCTGCTGAAGAGCTGCATTTATTTTGTTCCCATGAGTTGTTAATAAAATGTATCGATAATTGTTTGTAGTCAGTATTATGTGAGATTTTTTGATTTGACGTCAAATATTTGTTATTATTTAGATCGATTCTACTGATTTGACACTCCTTTGTCACTCGAGCATCATTTGTGATTTTTTTTTATTTACCTACTCAGATATAAATCACTGGATAGCTGCAAAGTCATTGGTTTCAGTGAATTCAGCTGTCTTAATATTTTTAAGTCACGTATTTTGAATACAAAAGTCAAACAATTTAATTTCACAAAAGATCAGAGTAAAAGAAAACTTTTAAAAAATCCAGATTTGTGTAAGATCCTGTTTTGGTTTTTTTTGTTATGAAGGTTGATTTGTTTATGTTTTCTTTATATGATTTCTATTTATTTTACTTATATATATATTACTTAATCTTTAAGTACTTGTATAATTTCGTTAAAACCATGTCCTACTCCACTATTTTCAGGCAGTGTAAAATATTTTAAAAGTTTTGAATATGATAGAATCTTGCATTTTTAGAATTTTCTATACGATAGAAAGTAAAGATACTTTTAAAATGATTGAACTAGAACAAAGAATTGGATGAACTATAATTAACATTCATTAAATTTTAAAATTTAGTGACGTTACATTTTTTTAAAGAAGTATGTTTGTATTTTATTTAATATATATATAAACAAGTATAATTTTGACATTTTTAATATGAATATTGTATACTTGTTGAATATTGATATTAAAAATATAGTTTTTATGAAAAAGCGTATCAAATTCATTTGTTTCACTTACTTGAATTCTTTTTTTATGGAAGTTTTCATGCACATTCTATTAAATCTTGAGTAAAGATCTAACGTTCATTGGAAGAGATCTGAAACCAACAATTAGTATCAATGAAAGTACGGAAATTTAGCTTTAGATGATTATGAAGCCTCTTAAGTTATAAAATAGAATGTAAATCTCTTAGTTTTTAAAACAATTACAACGCATTGCATATTGAAGTACATGCTTGGTATTTAAGCCCCAAGCATAAGTAAATGCTTGGGACTTTATGGAATTTTTATCTATTTATAATGAATATAGTTGGAAAAGTTCTGTTGAAAGTTATCATTAGATACTAGGACTCTGATATTCTCACTAAGTGAAATCATTCTTTGTTTGATGAAATGTAGTATAAAAGTGTTCTTCTGCTTACAGGTGGTTGGGAGAAGGAACTTCTGGAGTACATTGATGCTGACATTCTTCCAGTTGTCTACGGAGGAACAAGAGTTGATCCCGATGGGGATCCACGTTGTCCATCGCTGGTCTGCATTTGTTTCATATATAAAATAATTATATTTTGTTTATATAGAGTGTTAGTTTTTATGTTTGAATTATATTAAAAATATAAATTTAATTGCATTAAAAGGAATAATTCAATAATTGTTTGTCATGCAGATTTCTATAGTAATCTATAAATAATTACATAATTAAAGCATGTCACTAGAATACATGTCGCAATTTCGTTTTGAATAAAAATCGCAATGCAGTTAGTATAAAACCCGAAACTCTGAAAATTGAAGATAATCAAGGGGTATAGTAGTAATTTTCTCGGGCTTTCAATATTAGTTTATTCTTTTTTTACCAGATAGAATGAGATTGAAAAATTAAAAATCGTTTTTTAACGGAGTAACGCCAAATTCATTTTAGCTCACATATTTCTTTCAATTTTTAAAGCTTTTTTCCATAAATGATTTCAATTTTATAATGAAATGTTTATTTCTAAATTGGTTTTTTTCATGAATATGTGTAATGATTTCTTACCGAATAATAATATAAAAATATTCATATTTTTAGAAAACTTATATAATTTGAATGAATAAAGTTTTGTAATTAAAATAATAACCGCCTTGACTTATAATAACTAATAATATTTATGTTCATACATATCAATTAATTTTAGCCTGTTATTATTAAACATTTTTCATTTATTTATAAAGTTATTTCAATTGAATTCCGTTTTCTTTGTAAAATATTGAATTGGCATATGATTTATAATTAATATATGACTAACTGATTTCATTTTTGATATAAGAATTATTTTCAATACATTATAGATTTCAGAAAAAAAATATGAAAATTTTTTTTTACATTCTATGCAAATATTAATTTTATGATTTCACTCACATGCTTTTTGTATATTGTTCTGATGTTTTGTAACATTTACCTGCAGTTTAATTGTCGGAATATTCATCGATTACAATAATTCAATAGGTGTTTCAAGGTGGCCCAATACCCAAAGAGTATTACCTCAGGAACCAGAAAAGACTGAGTACTGAAGACGAGAGTGTGTGTCAGGTGATGGTGGGCCGCCGATCTAAGTACAGTATACCAGTCCGCGCGGAAGCAGTTGGTGAAATCATCAGTTGGGAAGTGGACTGCAAGAACTGCGACATCAATTTATCTCTTGACTTTTTGGATGGTCCAAGTCGCCAAACCGTAGTAGATCCCACTCGAGTCAGCAGTGATTATGGTGTCGAGAAAAGCTGCTATTTAACAACGAAAGCTGGGAATTGTAAGTTGCCATTTTGAAATAAATGTAGTTTTTAAATATTTGTTTTATTCCATTTTGTTCATTGAGTCTTGTTTTATTAAGACTTGTGTTTAAGTTAATTTTTGTATGTATACTTCTGTACTAAGTGCATTTGTGTGCAATGATTTTGAAATTAAGCCTTCTACACTTTTAATTAATTTTTACAATTTTTGGTACCAATGCATTATTAGAGTTATTTCGCCAAAATTAAAATCCCCGCTAAATTCTGGTAACCTCATGCAATCTACTAACTGGAAAGAGTACATAGCTCAAGCTTAAATTTGAAATTAAAAAAAGGATTAAATAGAATTGAGTAAGATATATCGTATATTTTAAAACCTCCCTGTAAGTGGTTAAAATTATGATAAAAAAAGCTATTTATTATTAGCAATTCAATAAAGTGGTACTTTTAGAATCTTTTTACTTCATCTTTTCCGCGTATTTATTGTTGATATAATTTATAATAACGTAAGTATTATTTAATAAATTTTATAATAAATCATAATATGTACAGTAATATATAATATATATGATGATTATATGAATTTTTTAAATATAATAATTTATAGATTTTGTTTTATTCAACGTGAGATGGAATCCACTGGAAGTAAATATCATATTGAAGTGAAATGTGCTTTAAAATGAGTAGAATAGAGTTATTTATTTGTTTGGAACCCAATGTACTGCGAATTGCCTCATTGTTGTAAGAGGGTGCTCCTTGGCGAAAAGTGCAAAGTACGTCGGGAGCCTGATCCTTGTAGGATTATACCCTAGCCTTGAAGATTTTATTGATAAAATATATAATTTATATTTTGAGAAAATTACATACAATTTATATCGCCTCTTGATAGTAGTAATAAATTATTTGTTACAAATGTTTTACTTCTTTCACTGCAAAGTATAATTTTCTATCCATTAGAACATTCTAGAAATTATAATTAAACATAATACAATAATAATTTTAAGTAAATATCTTACTGAATTTTTTTCAGTTTAAATTAATATGAATTTAATAAACGTTGAATTCTTTATTATGTAAGTTTTATGGAATATTCGACTAAATATATTAAAGCATATTTTAAGAAAAGTATATCTTCTATATAATATGCAATTTTTTAATATTGGGTTGTTCCGAAAGTTAGTGCCGATTTGCGGTAGGTAGCGCGAGAGACCTGATAGAATATATCACAATTACTGAAAACAAATGATATGTGTACATATTCTAAAAGAGATAGCTTCAGCCGTATTTGGGAAAAAGTTTGGTTACGATTTGTTCATTTTTATCATTTTTGTAAGCCTTCGAATATGTTGGCAAATAAAGTGCATTATACGCATTTAATGCTTTTCTTTTTTCGAAAGGACAAATATACCACATAAGCGGCAAATAAGATATGCGCTGTTTACTTCGAGGATGCTTGATGAAGGATTTCCCTTAATGGGAAAAATTTCGACTCTTTGGTTGAGATCAAAACCCATTTGGACAAATTCTTTTGCCGAGAAATCTGAGAGGTACTGGAAAGACGGAATTCTCAAGAAAGATGAAGAAAGGATGTGGAGCAGAATGGTACCTATATAATTTAATAAAAGCATATCAATATTTATATGAGCTGCGTTTTAATTGTCCTAAAATATCGGCACAAACTTTCCGGAAAACCCAATACATTATAAAATTTTTAAAAATATTCTACTGGATGTTTATTTTGTATTTTAAATAATTATTCAAATATATTTTTATATTTTCAGATTCTTTAGTACTAGATAACAGTTACAGCATACTTCGAAGCAAAACAATACTTTATAAAGTGAATGTATACGTTGCGGGAGAGCTTACGAAATAGATATCTGATTCTAAACTGTTTTACATATCAAAATTTTAAGGATTTTATTCTTGCTGTTGAGAAATGTATATTAAAAATATCAGTGTATGTGTCAAAACCAGAAATTTCTATTGTTTTGATGTTATTTCTTGTAAATTTTATACATGAAGAGGAAGCTGTGATGTGATATTTAATTGCTAATTGTATGCACTCGTTCCCATAAAAAAATCCTTTTTTGATCATGGCCAAAATAAAATTAGAAACAACTCTCGTTGATATTGCAAAAAGCTTTATTTAATGTTTTTATTAAATATTTTCATGTGAAAGTTTTATTAAATCTTTTATGTTTTTATTTAAATATTTTTATGTGAATATTTTTTGACTACTATTTTCTTGAAACTTGAAAACTGTTTAAATAATGCTTGTTTAATATATATTATAAATTAGATTTGAAATACTCAAATAACTACAGTAATTTATTGTTTACTGAACATATATTATAATTGCTTAAAAAATCACCAAATATTTGTAAGTAATAAATTATATGTATCTAATGAATTATAAACTTTGTTTTATATAAATGTAACTTTACCCACTTTTATAAACTTTCTTTTTTATAACTTTTTTATAGAGATTATAATAATCTCTTGTGAAATACAGTTTTAAATGAAATATTCAGCAATAAATTATGTTATATAATTATTTAATTGTTGGTAAATACTAAAGTTGTATAAGATTTGATTTCTGTAAATCAGAGACTAATTCTTAAGCTTCTTGTTTTAAATTTTATTATACATCTGTCAAAAGTAAATAGATCAAGTTTATTTTATAGATTTATTATGATACGGCAATCAATTGTCATGAACTTTTTCACTTTTTCAAAATTTTATCAAATACGTATATTTTTTGTAATAGAATTGTCTCATCATGAAATTAAATTTTTTATTTTACTATAAATTATAAAAAAAAATTATAAAGTATTTAAACTTTAAATCTTTTCCTCATTTTTTGTCTTGTTATTATACTTATTGTTTTCCAAATAACTGTACAGAACCAAGCAATGACTGATAAGATTTTTGGAAAATTGAAGATGGTATCAGTTGTTAGATAAGATATATTTTGCATTTATTATATGTATGAAACTTTTATTCCAATTTGAAGTATCAAATAAAATTTATTTTTTAGAGTTGTTTGTTTCTTTCATGAGATTTTTATAGAAGTTAAAAGGACATATGTACGATATCAAATATTAGAAGCAAATTACATTGAAAGTAAAATTACAAATTAATCTATAGGGATATTATAAGAAAAATTGGATAACTTCTAACTTCTTTCTTAATAATATTAGAAATGCTTTAATTAAAAACGTTTTATTTCTTCTACAATTAATGAATGTATATACATGATATGAAAGATAAAAATGTAAAACTTATTTTTATGTGCATACCAAAACGCCTACACTTTTTATAGTTAATATAATTTGATACATGTATGTAACGATTCTACTTAAAAGATGTTTTTATGAATATTTTATGTTGAATCTCTATTTCTAATGCATTATAATTTGTAAAATATATGTTCAAGAGATTCCAAACTATTTATTTTTATTATATTCTGAATGAAGTGCAAGGAAAAGATGCTAAAGTTATGAAATTGTTTCAGTGTAATATTAAAAAAACCGGATTGCATAAATTTTTATATCATTTTTAATCTGTGCACCTGTATTATAAAAAGAAGTTAGGTACAATTTGTCATTTAAGAATAAAAATTTTCCATTAAGGAATTGTTCCTAACAAGAGTGGATAATATATATATATATATATATATATATATATATATTATTTAGCTTTTCTATTAAAAATATATGACTGACGGACAGCTTCATCTTTTAATTTCTTTTAAAGTTGTAATTCAAAAATAATAGTTTGATCAATTAATTGTTATTTAAATGTAATTGTATGATTTATCATGTATATAAATAAAAACATATTTTTTAAAAAAGGATAAATAAATATTTTTGTGTAGTTACTTAATTATAACAATTTTTATACAAAAATAGAACCACCTGCCATGTCTATTAAAAATCACTTGTCGATTATTTGAAATAAAATGAGAAAACATAATTTGATTAAAAATACAATTTTTATTTTATAAAAGTAATACACATCACCGAAATCATCATTAAATACAAAATCATGATGATTTACATTTAATTGTTTTAAATAAATAGTTCACAACATTGAATGCACATAACATAACATAAAACCATTTATCTGAATTTATTATTTTGAACAAATTCTGTTTCACAGTTTAATACATAGATATTTTAAATATTTAGCTTTTTTAAAACATTTTATTATGTTTACACATTAAAATGTTTTATTTATTTATAATCTAGTTTATGGCAACAAGTATTTATTTTAAAATTCTTAATGTCATATTTTAAACAAGTTAAAATACAGAATTTTATTTTCTGTCAGTAAAGATTCTCCTATAGTTCAGTATAGGAATGTTAAGTTATTCCGTTGTTGATAAATATCATTAATAAGGTTAAATTTGAATTGATGTTTTAATATTTAAATTTATATTTTAATTAAATAAAAAAATCGACAAATTATTATTTAAAAGATATGTACAATAACGTTTTTAAGCGAGTTATAAATAGCCACGTTTATTCACAAATGAATAGTTACGTCTAGTCCAGTATATATTAACGAATACTGTGTTGTTTATTTCAGGAATACTGAAATTATTTCGCTGTTTTTCGAACCATCACTTGATTTCGGACAGGAGTGAAGTTGGGAGGTGGTTTGTTCCAAGGCGTGGGAGGCTCGACTTCCCATTTGAATGACACTTCTTTGGAACTCATCCAACTATAAGTATTATCCAGATAGAATACCACTGAAAAAATAAGATACATGTAAGCTTAATTTTTAAAAATTAATGAAATATAATGTACAAAAGATTATGAACCATAAAGTATAATAAACCTTTAAATAGTAGGAGATCATTTATAACAATATTCATGTTGAAACACTTATAATGTTATTAAATTTTTAGCATAGCTATATATTAAATAAAATTTTAATCTGTAAAACTATATAGTATACAAGCATATATATCCTGTTTTTATATAATCATTAAAAATGTATTCAATTTTTGAAAAATTGAGTAATTTTGAGGATTAGTGAGTGTGAGATTTTCCTGATCCATCTTACTATCTTAAATAATTTTTTTATTTAATTGAGAAAAAAGTATTTATTAAATTGAAACTCTTAACTCTAACATCAGCCTTCTTCAAGCATGTTTGTTAGAGTGGGTGCTTGAGTGTTTTCCTGAATCTCTTGCTTGTAACACGTGAATGCGGATACTTAGGGAAAGTTCTCCTAGAAAGCAATTTCCGCAGTGGATCAAAATGCCTTACAACGACTTTAGATCGTTAAGTTAGCCACTATGTGGCACTAAAAGATACTTTGGAGACTCCAGAATTATGATAGAAGATTAAGTTCAATTTGCTTAAAACAACTTACATCAATATTCCTATTAATTTAAAATCGAATCTGCTTTACAAAGTTGTAAAGCAGGTTATAGCGTTGACATTTCGGCTACCAGCTTGGATCAGTAGCCTTTTCCTTATTAAGTTTTCATGAGCAATGAATCTCCAAATTTTTCATTTGCAATATCTCTATATTCTTTTTATTCCTTAGTATCTTTTTTGATTCTTTTTTTCTGTCTCATATTTTCACTAGATGTGTAAATTAAAAATGAATGTTCGGGTATGCCTTGTTTATTACTTGTTTTATATTTCTGAATATTCATATATATTGGAATATGTGATTTTTATATCAATGGCAATGTTTTTAATATCAATATTTCAGTAGTGAAAAAAGTCTCAGTTTTTCTGGTATCGAACAATAGATACTATGATTTGCAAAAAAAATTGCATGAAAATCATTTATTCTTTTAGTAAGTTGAACATGGAAAATTAATAGTTAAATTTTGTGTGAAAGAAATTCCTAGTCCAAATGTTCATGTACTCCTCCTATTGTTGGAACTGGGTTCACTATAGGCTACTGATAAGAAGTGCTCTTTAGAGCATAAGATCCCGAGTTCGATCCTAGCCATTATTGAATAGAGATGGATGTTGCATTTATGCCTTTTCATGCACGTCTATCAGTGAGGGCGTTACAGTGAGTTTTCAGGTTTTTTCTTTTGCGACACGTCAATGCAACCCACTATATAAAATGTCTTGTCTGTCTTACATTTCAACCTTTCAGTATTACTAAGGGCGGAAGTAATGACACGTTATATAGTGAGGAACCTAGTTAGTGGGCCATCGTAGCCCCGAAAGTGTGCATTCATAATTTAAAAGCAGAGACCAAGTAGGATATACCCAGACTTATCCTGCCATCCTCAGAGATATCATTTCACCAGGAGGACATTGCGACCATGCCATATTTAACATGAAACAGCTACCATTCTTCGACTGGGTTGGGATTCGAACTCATCACCTTCCGATAACCAGCATGACACCCGAAACATCGAAATTTTAAATGAATGTTTTAAATATTAATTTGTTTTTACGTAACTAAAACTATTTCCTCTGAATATCTAACACGTATCTTCAGTGATAATATTTATTACAAATATGAATTACTTATGCATTTGACACTTACCTACTCCACTGAACCAACATCTGAAGCTGCCAACTTCCGGGCAAATGTGACATTGACTGCGAATCACAGGTACTAACTGTTCCAATTTCGACACGTCCTCGTCCTTTCTTCTGTCGTCCATCAATCCTAGGACATCTAATTGTCCCCTGTCTTCATTATCCAGAAATAAGCAAAATCCAATATCGTTATCTTTAGCCTGGTGAAATAATGAAAATTTTGTCATTAGGATAGTATATCATAAATAATGACAGATATAAATTACTCTGTAAATTTAATGAATAGAGTTTTAAGAAATTGCTTTAAATTATTTCTAGAAAAATTTTCAGGTAATAATTATTAGTTTAATGATTTATCAAGTTAGAATATATTTAGATTAATATTAAATAATACTTTTATAAATTATAATTGAATAATATTATTAGTTTAAATTATAATTTAAATGTATAATTTGCTTAAAAATTTAAGTAGATTTATTTTATTTTAATTTAAAATTTGTGGTGGTAGAAAAGGTTTTAGAAAAAACGCATGTATTTTATTTATAAATTTTATTATTATTTAAAAAAAAATTGGAAAAATGACATTCAATTTAGTGTGGCGATTCATTATATTAGTATGATTAGGAATTTTTATTTGCTAATTTAATTTGAAATATGATGAATAATTTTAATTATATGATGAATATGAAATATTTGTGATTCAATGTCGAAATTCATCTCACCACAGAATTATAGATATCTCACTTATACGTCGAGACCCATCATTTTATAGAATTCCTCTTGGCGCAGTTATTTAGAGATTTGGGGTATTTGGCAACCGTACCGGATATTAGGACTTAAGTTATCAAAGAAAGAAATAAAAAAAAGATATTCTTTAATCGACCAGTTTGACTAACTTATTATTAAATAATTAGAATTAAAGATAAATGATTAGAATAGCAACAATTAAAATAATTGTTTAAATGACCTATTCATGTTACAAATTATAAAACTGTGGCAATTATAATGAATAGCTCTGACTCTTAAGAGATACAATTCTTTTTTAGTCTAATGCTTACTTGTATGTGATAGTTAATGATAACCCCTTCTTCTGGTACATAATATCTGTAACTGATGGAAGATCCTGCTGGTATTGTTGTGGTGATAACGTCTTCATCATTAAGATCAAGAAAATGATCTGGATAATAGGATTTTGGAATCATACCTCCGCTTCCAATCTGCAAGAATAATAACGATTTTATTGTTAACATAATTGTTAAAAGAAATGCCACAGCATTTACGTGATTAAAAGTTCGATTTTTAACAGTGCAAAGATTAAGCGATGTGGCATTTTCGTGCACTTGTGAAATTATTTTTATTTTCATTTCTTAAATAAGAAAAGATGTCAATATATATATTATATATATATTCTTATGTAAATAAATTAAAAAATAATTTGTTATCTTTGATTTATAAGCAAATATATTATGGATGATATTGTAATTGTTAAAAAGATATTTCTGGCCGAAACTTACAATGGCTCCACAGTAGGGATCGTTATTGATGTCCAACTTATTGCCGCCGAGGAAAGCTGGGAGAATATCTGCGTCAATATGTTTCAATAGTTCTTCTTTATAACCATCTAATGTAGAGAAAGAAAGGATAATGAGCAATTTTTTTTAATTTGAATGTGAACAATTAAGCATTTAGTATTTCAAAATTAACTAAATTAAATTCTTGTTAGTTTGATTTATTTACTTCATTAAAATTTGTGGTAAAATACATTATATGGAATATATAATAAAATATTTTTTGTGTTTTTACTTATTTTTTTTTATTAAAGATGGGTAAAGCTACTATTAATAATGCTAATAATAATTTATTTTTCATTGAACATGGATAAAGCTATAGTCTATTGATACTACCACTAATAATTTATTTAATAATAGTTGAATTATAGATTGCACTTAAATTAAGATATGAAAAGTGCTAAAGATGATGGAAGAAAAAGGAACATTGAGGGAAAGATTATATTTTTTTCAAGAAGATCACATTTTGGAATGGACGTGTTGATGGTATGTGCTGAGTTCAGTATTAAAGCGCATACAGACTTGAATGCCACTCGGAACTGCCATTGCTTGATGGCCCAAAGCTGTGGCAGGATACTGAGATTTGATATCGTACTTTATGCTGATATCTTTCTTTTTTTTTAAACGCATAACAATACTAGGCTTCATATAGCTGAAGGAGAACACATTTGAATATGAAAAATAAAGCTTACATATAATGTCAAGCATTGTTTCCTGGTCTAAACTCTATTTGACATATTTAAGACACACTCGGAAGATGCATTGCTGCAAGATCAAATTATTTTATTACTGAGGAGGACTTGAAGATGATATTTCTTTAGGGGGTGAAATATAATATTCTCCAAATCGCCTCTATACAAAACAATTGTGCAAATATCTCAAACATTCAAAAGAATCGCATAATTATAAAGTCTGGCGTTACTTCCAAACAAAGAAATTTCCGTCATTTGCATTTAAATGAATTGTTTTCCTAAAGAATCAATCCTTTTTCTTATAGCAATTCCATAGAACTAAATTTAAAATGTAAATTTTTATTCTTTTTCTTATATTCCAATTTATTCCTTGTATAATATTATCTTCACGACCATTCATTGTTTGTTTTCAGCATTTTACTTTCTTCTTTTTATGATGTTCATTTAAAAATATAAAGAGTATTCGAGCAAGTAAAGTACAGAAAATACAAATAGTATATAAATAACACTAAAAAGAGAAAGCTTTGTAGACGATTACACTATCATTGTAATCATTACATCAACGTGATTTTAAATTCTACTGAAAGTTATTTTTGTAATAACATATAATAAATTGTTCTAACTTTTTTTACTTTGAGTAATTTTTACATGTTTATAAATACTGTATTATATTTCATAAAACATGTACTTTTGTCAAATTATAATCTTTTAATTCTAAGCATGAATACAATTTATATTAAATATCGATTTAGAACTTACCACAGCCATAAATCTTTATCTTCTGTTGCAATGATTCTTGTAGAGCAGGTTTGAATATTTTAAAGACGGAAGGAAACAATGGTGGCGCTGAAAAGAAAATGAAATTTAAATTTAATACCTAAAAATAAATTTGATTCAAAATTTTAAGTTTAAATTAGTTACTGAAAAAGTAAGAAAACTAATTACTGCTATGAAATAATTATGTTACTTTCATTCATATATAAAATATCTGTCGCAGATAATTTAAAAAAAATGAAATTACAAAATTCTGGTTTATGGTTTTTAAGTTTTACAGCTTTTTCTTAGAAATTCATAAACCGGTCTAATCAAGGCCATGAACTATGACTCTTGGTAATTAAATTGTAACAGCCATCGAAAATTTTTGAGTTACTTAGTAACATATGAATGTTTACTTTGAATTAAGCATATAGACATACGAATGACAACACATTTCTAGATGGTAAATTCAAAGAATCTTCAGAGAAAAGAAAACAGTATTAATGCATTTTAATATATATTTTGATGCACCTATTTTGTGCATTAAAGTATATAAAAAAAGTGCAATAAATTTAATAACTGCGTTTGCTCCTTTCCAGTTAAAATAAATACTTTATTTGCTTAAAATCTCCTTTAGAATTTAGTCTCATTTGAACTATCTATATTTCTAAGTTACATTAGAATTTATATCATACATATATGTCTCATAAAACAAATTACATATTAAATAAGTATGTAATTTACAGAAAATGGACAGGTTTGAAATGTCATATTTTTCAAATAATTTTGATGAAAACGTTTGAATTCATATAAGCAAATTATATGCATTATGAAGAAAAATTAATGTATAAAAATGTTTTATTTTACAGAGTGATCCATTTTCTGTCATTTATATATATTTTTTTTATTTTTTAAAATATTAGAGAAAATTTAGGTACATATTTTTTTATATTAGAAGATAATATGTCTTATCTATATTCATTTTTATGAATAATTTTGAATTCGCATTATAAAACACCGTTCAGTAAAACTTCGAATTTTAAGCTTTTCTTTGCACTTTTAGTAACAAAGTTTTAATGATGATTTGAATTTACAAATAAATACTCAAATCAAATTTTGTCTTCTATTTTGCATTATTGGAAATTGAAGTTAATTTTAATTAATCCATAATTTGCTATCCGTTTATTATTTTATTACAATTATATGCTATTTCTTAGAAATTCAATAGATTTTACAATATTTAATTGGCAACAGATTCTCTTTGAATGATTGATATGCGATATTAGGTTATTAATTATTTATTTATAAAGATATTAGGTTATATAAATAATTATTTAAAAATTCAAACTATTGACAAGATAAACTTACTATTGACAAGATAAACTGCTTTAGCAATATTGTTATAGTGATCTTGAAACAGCTTCAGGGCAACCAGTCCTGTATCCAGAACTGAAAATAAAATAAAAGATACTTAAATTATGATTTTTAAATATTAAAAATGTCTAGAATGGAAGCAGTTGAAATAAGATGGCTTATAGTCATCATATTCTTTATTAGTGTAAATAGCTCTATTCACATTTATTATACTAAAAAATTTCCTTATTAAAAATATGCAACAAAAATAAACGGGATAATAGTTGTTTAGTATTTAAACAATGCTTTTCGATTTGGGAGGTTCCGGGTTCAATCCCGGTCACAATTCAATAACGTGGAATGAGTATTGTGTGCTTGTTTTCTGCAAGCATATATGTCGGATAGATGCAAGAGAATTCACAAAATCTTTCTCCTTTGCAAATATAGCCTCTATCAATGAGAAGTATTCGGGTTAGATGTAGAAATAGGAAAAGTTTGGCTAACTTGACGTCAAAAAAATTGCCAAACAATTCAAGAGTACCCGTTTGTAAAATTTTACCAAGTATTTTTAGAAAGCAATACAGGGCAGATAATGCATTACAACTGATTTTGGTTGTTGGAAATTAAATGTAAAAATAATATGTAAAATTCATAGGTTCAATATTGCTTTCATTTAATTATACAGAGTGTTTTGATTAATTTCTAGTGCTCACAACATTTCAGTAAGAAAATTATTATGTAATTTTACTGATGAATCAGTAAATTACATAATGATTACTTTTGATTTTTGAATAGTCATGAATAATACATTATTATGTTCATTTATATTATATTATATATTAACTGAAAACAAATCACCTTGAATTGAAAAAAAAAAAAAACTTACGTTTTTTTATTTAAGAAAACGCTATTTTTTTCTATATTTGCTTAGGTACTTTATGAATTAAAGTCTTCAGTATGAATTAAACGCAACTGGAAATAAACTTTTTTAAAGAAAAAGAAACAAATATATGTAAGAAACTTCCTCTTTCAAAGGATTTATAACCAGATAAAACTGCTAAGAACGTGACATTTAACATTGTAAAAGGAAAGTCTTTACCTGTAAAAACTGTGCAATAATTATGAAACTTTATGAGTTTTCATTATAAACTTTCAGTTAAAAACCATAATTTGAATAGCAATTATAAAGATACTAATAACTTACTTCCTTTAAGAGAAGTAATATCATTTAAAATTATAGAGACTTTAAGCTCACTTTTTGCGTTACATAATTCGATCTTGAAAAAAAAAAAAAAATTTTTAGAGAAGGAAATTTTATAATAAAATATATGAAGTAAAGACAGCATTCATAAATGGCAGCATTCATGTTATATCAGCCTTTTCTTACGCATTGTTATACCACATCATTATTATATCTCATATTCTTCATTAAAGAAAATTCAAATTAAACAATGATGTTCTTATATTTATTTACAACAAACAAATTTAATTAAATATTTATTTGGAATAATCAAATTAATATTTAAAAAAGTAAATGTAATTCAAAGTTATGGTTTGGAATTTCAGATACTACAGTTCTTAACTTGGGAAAACAGCTGATGGAAAGTATTTTTCAAAGTTATAT
>JAPDSC010104522.1:0-31706 GCA_026290005.1 Latrodectus geometricus | reverse complement strand
TTGGTTTCCCCATAATCTAACTGACCACCAAAAAGAGGAGCGTGTCAGAATCAGTATAGAAACTCTTAAATTGCTAAATGTTGGTGGCCACCGCATCATTTCTAAAGTTGTAACAGGTGATGAAACGTACATACCGTTTTTTGACGTTCCAACACGTCAAGAAAGCAAAGTATGGGTCTTTGAAGAGTATCCCACGCCGACAATGATGAAAAAACAACGCTCACTGAAAAAAGTGATGTATGCCATTTTCTTCAGATATACGGGATTCATCAAAGCCACCAAGTTGGAAGGATAGAAGACAGTAACAACAAACTGGTATGCTACTAAATGTTTTCCAGAAATTCTACAAGAATTGAATGTTAGGGGATTAATGCTTAACCATGACAATGCATCATCACATACAACCGGATTAATAGTTGAGTTTCTTAAACAAAAACAAATTAAAGTGATCGAACATCCGCCGTATTCACCTGATCTAGCTATGTACGACTTTTGGTTATTCTTTGATCTAAAAAAGAACTTTCGTGGACGTTGTTTTCATTCAGAAGAAGAGATTGATGTAGCTATAAATGCATTTTGTTCATTTATTCCAAGAAATGAATGGCTTGAGGCATTTAATCTGGGAAAAATTCGTCTACAAAAGTGCATTGATGCTGGAGAAGACTACTTTGAACACACCTAAAATTTTGTAAGCATAACTTTAAAAACCTAGTTGTATCTCAAAAATTTCAGAGTGACCCTCGTATTCTCCATATGTCTGCTACTTGAGAAAGAGATAACGCTTACCAATCTACAGCTATACTAACAAAAAACAGTACTTAAGTATTGATGCCACTGCAGTTGCAGATTTGGTGGTTTTTAAGTACCATATCTGCCTATTAGGAACAATGGCAGCAAGTGAATCTCTTGTTTCTCTACATATATCATCAAACACCAACTGTTCGGGTAATATTCTAACATAATTGTTTTTACCCTGCAAACTTTCATCAATTTCCACATGCAATCTAGTCCACCTACCTTCTTGTTTGGTTTATTTTCTATATCCAAGACACATAATTCGTGCATGTAATTGTTCCAGTCTATAACAGTTTTATCCAAGTGTCTCTTCACAGAAGTTAATCGACGTCACTCTTCGCAACAGCAGTATACGGAAAGCTGAACAAATTCTGCTTCCTTCAAACCAGTTGTCTCTACTAAGTCCAACTTGTTGTTCACGCTGTCTTGAATTACATTTCCAAAACGAATGTTTTCCAAAAAAAATTTTCATATCATGTGAATTGGTAGATTTTCGTTTTTTAGTAAAATATTTTACTCTTAAAAAATTAAATTTGCACCTTCTTCTGTTTTTGGTAAATCCCAAAGACGCATTTCCGTAGCACAAAAAAAAAAAAAAAAAAAAAAAAAAAAAAAAAAAAAATGGCGTCAAAAATCAGCTAACAACAAGGCGAAAAGAAATACAAAAATAAAGTGCTTGCTCTTTTTGGGCGCATCAGAGCAACTTCTGCTGCTATGGCGTTAATACTCAAAAAACTTCCGCTTTTAACACTTCACACATTGAAAGCTGTCTGTGTTTATTATTTCCATTGATTAATATTTTATAAAACTTAAATATAGATAGTAAAAACATCTATCCTTTGCAAAAAAGAAACCAAAAATAATATTCAGACTAAGATAAACATATAATATATAAATATATATTTCTCTTTCTGGGACTTGCAAATTGAAATTCGGTCCGCGACTCAAATAGAATTTTCTGACTTATCGTAGTTTTCCCAATCCTGTGGTAAACTTTCAAGTGAAAGAAAAAGTTCACTTACACGTTCTGTTAAACAAAAAAGCTTCGGGTTTAAAATATTTTGATTTCTGGTTAGAAGGGATGAATGATAATGATTTAGAATCCGAGTAAAGTAGTCTTATTAGAATATTGATACCCGCTTAGAATTCAAATGCTCGCCATACCATAAAATCAATAATCCATAAAAATATTTATTTCAAGTTTTAATTTCATTCGTTTTTTAAAAAATTTACTTTTCCGAAAATACAGAGGCATGACTGTAGATTAATTACTTTTTAAGATTTATGATATTTTAAATAATAATATAATGCTTATATATATAACAAGTTGAAAGAATAGATGGACATACAACTCTATTCTAAATATATAAGATAGTTTTGCTAAATCAACTTGAGTTATCATAAAATGTCTTTTTTGGTACATATTGATTACCACGGCTACCGGGATAAACCACCGTAAAAAGAAAAGCCAAAACTGAGAAGCAACCATATAGGCTTTCGGTTTGCATTCGAACCGCATTCCATTGCGGCATTTTTTAATTTAAACCTTGTGAAAAAAAATGTTGACAATTTTTAATTTACCGAGGAGCGAAGGCTGTTTTGTTTTTCCAGGAAAAACGCCCTTGCTGCGTCAATGGACACGTGATTACCAGAATACAATTCGTAACAGCACTGTCTCTCAAGTGGAGCGATAAACAGCTGAACATTTGTCAAAATATTACGACTGACTGGAACAATTATATGAAGGAAATTTTTTCTCTAGATTTATTTTGAAAGGATGAATTTGTGATCCTGGAAAAATAGTTGAAATTGTCGAGAGCTTATTCGTGTGCCTCTGGTATGTATTATATTATTATAACTCTGGTAGAGTACTTCCATAACAATAGATATTCGGCGGATTATGCGTGAAAGAAGAGTATGTTTTCTTGTTCGGGTTCTGAATCAAGAAGCATCAACGATTGTGGACTATGCAGATCGACAATTTATTCGGATTGTTGGCGAACCTAGAAAACTCTTAAAAAGGCTGGTTACAGCCATTTAACTGTTGAATCGCTCTTTTAATTTTGTTGATCCAACAACGGGTTTTCATACTCAAAATGTGCAAAGGGGCGAAACAAAAAGCTAATTGGTATCACCCTCTTGCGGTGAAAATCATATGGACAGTAGCCTTTGGTGCACTGTTGAACAACGAGAGTATTTTGTTGGAGTGAGTGCTTGGGAGAGTTTCTTCTTTTGCGACATGTCACCCACCTGAAGAGAGGACGGCAATTTACACGATGGATACTAAAATGACCATCCACAACGCTGCTTTAAAATCTTTATTTGCTACAAACAAAATATAATATTTGTATTAAACAAAATATAATATTTATATTAAATTTTGTTTGTCACTTAAAGGTCATTTTTTGTACACAAGGGCTAATTTATACAGGGGTCTACAGTTTATAGTGGATTCCGCGCCACTAGGAACCAAACCCAAGATGATATTCGAATCCGGGAACTGTTGAACGGATGCCAAGGGCCTTTCTTCGAAGCCTTTTTATTAGACAATTTAATTTTTTTTACTTATTTCCCTAGAATTCAAGATTATTAGAGATAATTAGAAAATAATTTTTCTTCTACTTTTCATGCAATCATGTGCTTCTGTTGCGGAATGCTATCATCAAAACCATAAGTAAAGAAGTCAAAATGTCTAGTGATTATTTGGTTCATATTGTTTTCACCTTGTATTTTTATGGGCTTTCTTGGAAATTAAATACATAATAATCCAATTTTTTTCACATATTTTATTTCTGAAATAAGTAAAAACGTTAAGATATGAAATAAAGTGCTATTTGAAAACATTACAGTATAAAATCGATTGGTATTTTATTTCACCTCAGAAAATGTTTGAAGCTGTGTGCTTACTGAAGCACATTATGAGTTCAGGATCTTCTGTCACGGGAAACAGACCATGACCGTTGAAAATTCATCTTCCTCTTTATTTTTGCATATTGATTCGATCCAGAAAAAGAAAATCACGAAGGTAATTCTGAATCAAATAATTTCAGATGTTGAAAGTAAAGGCATTATTTGTAAAAATCCCTGAGGTATTAATCCTTAATTCCATCAAACTTTTATTTTTATCTCAAAAATTCAGAAAGTTTTGATCCTATTATATTCGAGTCCGCCGCCCAACCTGTCTGGTGGATAGCGTATCTAACTACGGATGGGGAGGACCTGGGTTCGAATTCGGGCTCGGGGATGGATGTACTTTGTATTTCTCTCTGTATTTCTTGTCCTTTCCTCAGATGATAGACCCGCCCTTTAAACGGTTTTGAGCAACACCTTCTAAAGTACAAGACATGAGCCAACACCCTCTAGAATACAAGGCCTGAGTTATGAGTCATCGGAAGAAGGCCTATTAACATTTTCGCTGATATATTGGCTAAAGAAGCAAAATTTGTGCGCGGTACCTTCAAATGTCTAGTTTCTTTTCATAATTTAAGTAAAATATCGTATTAAATTCAATAAAACTAAAATTATTTTTATTTTTTGAAATAAATTTTTGATTTGTTAAAGTAATTTTTTAAAATAACTTAACTGTTCGTTATTTAACGATAAAAGAATTTTACTTTCCTTGATATTTATTTTTTTATCAGAAAAAAATAGAATGAAAAATTTTAAAATTGTTTACCCTGTTATTTTTTACTGGAACAGTGATATGTAAAATTTAATATTAGAATTTTAATATCATAACTATAACAAACTACATTTCCTTAATGTTAAAACAAGTAGTAATTTACACTAAAATTGAAATGCGGCTTTAAGTCAAAAGTATTTATAATTCAAAAAAATAAATAAATAAATAAATAAATAAATAAATTTTTTTATTATCTATCGTATAACAACTAGACACAATTGAAAATATTCATTTATTGAAAAATAGTAAGACATAAAAAATAAAATTTTTTATCCCTTGTTTGTTATTTGTTAAGTAAATATTTCTATGAAGTTAAACATTTGAATTTTAATATCACAATTAGATAAAATTGCATATTCTCGAATTTAAATGAATAAGTGAATAACGCAAAAAATAAAACACAAATTATATACAACAACAAATTAGAAATATAATTTCATATCTAATGAAATGTTATTTTTCCAATGTTTTTAATTTTCGTTTTCTGGAGGGTTTTTTTTTTATGACATATCATTTTTATTTTGACAATAATTTTTCAAAAGTATATATTTTAGATGTCACCCAAGCAATTCGCCTTACTATGTCTTCAGGTGCATGGCCAGAGAAACATACTATACATTTCTATACCACAATTTTTGTAAAAGCAGGCTGATAAATTAATCTTTATTGCTTAAGAAAATTTATTAAGCAAATAATATATTTAAAAATTGAAGTGTTAATTTTAGTGTAAAAATTTAAGGTTAACACCTTAATTTTTTACTTTAAGAATAATATTTTAGGATTAAAACCTATTCATATAAAAACTGGAAGAAATATATTTATTCAAATTGTCACCAATTAACATTTTATTTTTAGTTTTGTAAATTCAAAAAATTTAATTGCAGTATGATTGAATAAATACAATTTTTTAATGCTGGATTTGTAAAAGTTTTTAATTGCAAAATTAGTACAAAGCTATGAATTAGATCAAAACTATACAATTACGGCAGTAGATTGTTTATTAAAAATATTATGTTATGGAAATAATGGCTGATTTCACAATAATTTGATATCAATGTGTATTAATATTCATGTATTTATATATTTATACATTTGACATACATACTAAAATATTACACATTTATTGAATTACCGTATTATTAAAAATTCATTTTTAACATTTCCCCTTAAACGCTTATGCAAATATAAAATATCCTTAAAATAATTCTATACTGTTCTTTCTCTTAAAATTTCAAATGTTCATGAAACACTTTAAATTAACATTCAATTAATAATACGATATAGTAAAATAATACGAGTAAACTCATGCTTTCTAAAAAAGAATGATGATTAAATGTATGGAACTTACCCTTGATGACTTCGTTGGTTTAAAATCCTTTCTTGGAATCATAAGAATCCATTTATTTAAAAGTTCTGTGTCTTTTGGAAACTTAAATACACTTACTGTAGTTTTAGTGCTATCATAGTTTCCTTTACAAAAAGGAACACAGCATTTGAATGGCATTATTTTGCAGTTTCGGGGAATATACAATATCTAGAGAAATAAAATTCCACAGAAATCTCAGTTGGAAAAATAAATCCGCTAAATAAAAATGCATTCAAAACTTAATAATCTTTCGAAATCTGAGTTAGCCACTCCGCTAACTCAGATTTCGAATTTCCCTCAAATTAGCTACACAAGACTAGTCACCTTGACGTCACAGCCACTTCCTGTCTGATGCTCAAGCAACACCCCTGGGTGTTGCCTGAGCACGCAGGTCTTGTATTAGGTACCTGAGCACGCAGGTCTGATACGCTAGGTCTTGTATTCTAGGGGGTGTTGTCGACCCCGAAGACATTTTAGGTAGTCCACGCGACCTTGCTGATAGTGATTTCGGATATTAACAGTTTAATTTATGACTTATGTCATAGAATTAATGAATTGTTTAAAATAAAAATTTGCTACAGTTAAAATAAAAATTTGTTACAGTTTTTGCTTTGAAACCTAAAACAAACTGTGCAATGTAAGGCACTGAATTTTTCGTTTTACAGTGGAATTAAATCGAAACAATTTGACAAAGTGAGATGCTTAGATCATATCCAGTAGTCGGCGCATGATAGCGACGCGCCGAGTCGTCTAGTCTACCCGTCACTTCTGGTCGTTTAGTTTCACTTCTAAGTTAATCGTAAACTGTTGATACGAAACTGTTGAATTTGTTTTTCAAGAACCCGTCCAAAATGACTCAGCTAGGCACCAGTGCTAAGAGAAGTTAAACATACTATTATCACAATGAGTGGGAAGATGATTTCATTTTTGTTATGGTGAAGGAGAAATGTGTTTGTCTTACATGTAACTCAAGTGTGGCATTACCAAAAAAAGCAAACGTCGAAAGACATTTTAAAACCATGCACTTAAAATAAGCTACAGACTTTCCAATCGGCAGTGAGCTTCGAAAAGTTAAAGTGTATGAATTAAAGTCGAATTTACATTTACAACAATCGGTATTTATGAAACCAGGCACCAAAGCTAAAGCATTGGCGTTGTTTAAAATTACAGAATTTTGATAAAGCGAAAAAAACCATTCGAAGATGGAGAATTGATAAAAGAATCTTTCATTAAAGCGGGAGAGGAGCTTTTCCACGATTTTAAAAACAAATCTGAAATGATATATCGTCAATAAATAATATTTCTTTGTCGCGTAACACTGTGATGCGACGGACTGAAGCTAAGAATAATAATTTGGAAAATTTATTAAATGAAGATTTAAAAGCTTAGTTAGTTCCTATCACTTCAATTTAATGAATCCACAGATATTACTGACATTGCACAGTTATGCCTTTTTGTAAGAATGGTTTTCGACGATATGACCTCAAAAGAAGAATTATTAACTATAATTCCATTGAAAGAACAAACGAGGGGACAAGATATCTACAATTCATTTAAAAACTTTATTGATAAGACAGGATTTCCAATATATAAATTGGTCTCTATTACAACAGATGGAGCTCCAGCAATGGTCGGGAATCGAACTGGTTTTATTGCCTTGTGCAATAATGATGAGGAAATTCCCAGTTTTACCAGCTATCATTGCATTATCCATCAACAGGTATTGTGTTCAAAAACACTAAAGTCTAATGATATAATGCAAATTGCTTTTAAAATCGTCAATTCAATTCGTTAAAGAAGTCTTCAGAGATGACAATTTCGGACACTTTTGGAAGAAACTGAATCAGAATACGGAGATCTCTTATTGCACACAGACGTGAGGTGGCTAAGCCGTGGAGCTTTTTTAAAAAGATTTTGTATTCTGTTACCAGAAATAAGAAATTTTCTACAAGTAAAAGGAGAGCACATTACTAAATTGGAAGATGGGAAATGGCTCATGAAACTAGCTTTTCTCTACGATATCACTGCAAAACTTAACGACTTAAACCTAAATCTACAAGGAAATAATAAATGTTTAACAGACATGATAAAAACGATTAAAACTTTCAAAGAAACGATAAAAAGGTATGCGTCTCAATTAAGAAAACATGAATTGAGAAACTTCAAAAACATGGAGAAAGAGTGCATCCATAATCTAAACCGAGACTTCGAAGATTTCGCTGAACGCTTAGATGTTTTGTTTGAAGAATTTGAAAGAAGATTTACTGACTTATTTAGATTAGAAGAAATACTCAATTTTATGATATTTCCATTTAATGAAAATGTCAACATTGATGGAGTATCTGAAGAAATAGGACATTTAATAGATACCACTTCAGTCACGGTCGAGGAAGAAATTATTAAATTAAGATGCGATACATTTCTTAAATCCAGAGCATCTAGCGATACTGATTTTTGGAAATTAATTTCAGAGGAAACGTTTCCAAATATTTACAAATTGATTTTGTATTTGAAATCATACTTTAGATCGACGTATCTTTGCAAATCTGTTTTTTCAACCATGAACTCCATAAAAATTAAACATCGGTCGCGTTTAACAGATGAACACATAATTTCGTGTTTACGCAATGCAGTAAGCTCGTATCAGCCACTATATGATAAATTTATCTCAGATACACAGTGTCAAATTTCATCTAAACAAAGTGAGTTGGATGGTCAATTTTTATGTATAGGAATATTTTCATCAGTTGATTATTTTCATCAGTAAATTTTTATTTTGTAAATTCTAAGGGGTTTTTTTTTTTTTTTTTTTTTTTTTTTTTTTTTTTTTTTTTTTTTTAAGAAAAATTAAATTTTTCTGTTACCGAAAATAAATATATAAACATATACGTTATTTCTGCCATTGGTAGACCACCTTCGATTTTTGAAATTTGTAGCAGACCACGGATCCCCAAAGTTTGGCCATCCCTGGTATAAACGTTTAAGGCGAAATGTTAAAAATGAATTTTTAATAATGCACAGTAATTGAATAAATGTGTAATCCTTTAGTATATATGTCAAATGTATAACTATATAAATACATGAATATTAATACACATTGATATCAAATTATTGTGAAATCAGCCATTATTTCTATAACATAATCTTTACAATAAACAATCTACTGCTGTAATTGTTTAGTTTTAATTTAATTCATAGCTCTCTGCTAATTTTGCAATTAAAATTTTTTACAAATCTAGCATTAAAATATTATTAGGATTCAATCATATACTGCAATTAAGTTTCAAAAATGGAAATTTAAAAAAAATTCCTAATTTTAAATCAGTGCATCAAATTTTTATTTAGGTTTGCAAATTACATTTCAACAAAAATGATATTGGAAGAAAAACATATATGTGTGACACCCAAACTGAAACCCTTGAGCCTTCCAAAATTAAAAAAGAATGCTGTACCATCCTTATTTGCTGGTTGCCCTTCATATTTGTCTGTAAATACACTACTGACCATTAAAACTGCTATACCAGGAAGAAATGCAGATAACAAAATGATATTTATTGGACAAATATATTATACGAGGATTACTCTGAAATTTTTGAGATACGCGCAGACGAGAATTTAAGAAATAAAAATAACGGTTTAATTTTAAAATACAAAGTATTTTAACACAGAAGATGATTTTTTACTGACATACTTCAACTTGTTTAGCGTAGAATAAATTTTAAACAGATGAGAAAATGGAGTTGACGCGAAAGCATTTTCGCGCTATAATTTTCTATGATTTTAAAGAAAGATTAAATCAAGAAGAATGCGTTCAACGGTTGCAATTAGCATTTGGTGATGAATCTCCAGCTCGTACTTCTGTATTCAGATGGTTTTAAAGAATTTAGAAGAGGTCGCAATTTTCTTCAGGATGAAGAACACACAGGAAGGCCGCCGTCGGCAGTAATCCCGGATAATGAGTCTGCCATACGAAAAATGTTAATAGATGATGATCACTGTACTTATCAAATGATACAGAAGGAACTTAACATTGTATCCGCAGCCATACACAAAATCATTCATGAAGAATTACATATGAAAAAAGTAGTTTGCCGTTGGGTTCCCCATAATCTAACTGACCACCAAAAAGAGGATCGTGTCAGAATCAGAAAAGAAACTCTTAAATTGCTAAATGATGGTGGCACCGTATCATCTCTAAAATTATAACTGGTGATGAAACGTGCATACCGTTTTTTGACAATCCAACACGTCAAGAAAGCAAAGTATGGGTCTTTGAAGATGATCCCACGCCGACAATGGTGAAAAAACAATGCGCACTGAAAAAAGTGATGTATGCCGTTTTCTTCAGAAGTACGGGATTGGTCAAAGCCATCAAGTTGAAAGGCAGAAGACAGTAACAGCAAACTAGTATACCACTAAATGTCTTCCAGAAATTCTACAAGAATTGAATGTTAGGGGATTAATGCTTAACCATGACAATGCATCATCACATACAACCGGATTAATAGTTGAGTTTCTTAAACAAAAACAAATTAAAGTGATCGAACATCCGCCGTATTCACATGATCTAGCTATGTGTGACTTTTGGTTATTCTTTAATCTAAAAAAGAACTTACATGGACGTCGTTTTCATTCAGAAGAAGAGATTGATGGGGCTATAAATGCATTTTTTTTCAACTATTCCAAGAAATGAATGGCTCGAGGCATTTAATCTGTGGAAAATTCATCTACAAAAATGCATTGATGCTGGAGGAGACTACTTTAAACACACATAAAATTTTGTAAGTATAACTTTAAAAACCTAGTTGTATCTCCAAAATTTCAGAGTGAACCTCGTATTAGAAATAACAAGTGATTAAATTTTCAAAAAATTTTGCTGGATAGATCCTGAGAAATCAGTACCCAGAACAACCACATCTGGCAGTAATAACAGAAGTTATACGCCTGGGCATTGAGTCAAACAGAGATTGGATTGCATGTACAGGTACAGATGCCCATGCAGCTTCAAAACGATGCCACAGTTCATCAACCGCAGTGACTGGCGTTTGGTGACGAGCCAGTCGCTCGGCAACCATTGACCAGACGTTTTCTATTGGTGAAAGATCTGAGAACATGCTGGCTAGGGCAACAGCCGAACATGTTCCGTATCAAGGAAGGTCCGTACAATACGGGAAACATGCGGTCGGGCATTATCCTGCTGAAACGTAGGGTTTCGCAGGGCTCGAATAAAGGGTAGAGCCACGGGTCGTAATAAACCAGAAATATAACGTGCACTGTTCAAAGCACCGTCAATGCGAACAAGAGGTGACCGAGACGTGTATCCAAGGGCACCCCATACCATCACGCCAGGTGATGGGCCAGTATGACGATGACAAATGCACGCTGCCAGTGTGCGTTCACCACGATGCTGCCAAACACGGATGCGGCCATCATGATGCTGTACCCAGAAACTGGATTCATCTGAAAAGATGACGCCTCGCCATTCGTGCCCCAAGGTTCGTCGTTGATCACACCATTGAAGGCACTCTTGCCTATGACGCAATGTCAAGGGAAGCCGCAGTCATGGTCTCCAAGCTGAGAGTCCATGCTGCTGCAAACGTCGTCGAACTGTTCGTGCAGACACTTGTTGTCTTCCAAACGACCCCGTTTCTTGACTCACGGCTCGTGACGTGGTTGCACGATCCATTACGCCCATGAGGATAATATGCTTGTCTTCTCAGCTGCTAGTGATTTGTGGCCGTTGATATCCTGCATGGCGTTCCGTATTACCGTCCTGAACCCATCGATTCCATATTCTGCTAACAGTCATTGGATCTCGACCGACGCGAGCAGCAATACTGCAATGAGATAAACCGCAATCCCGGTACGCTACAATTCGACCTTTATCAAAGTCAGAAACATGCTGGTACGCATTTCTCCTTCTTACTCGAGGCATCACAACAACGTTTCACGTGGCAACAACATTTAAATGCAATTTGTGTATGAGGAACCGGCTGAACAATTTCCTCATTTAAACACAATGTAGGTGTCGCTACTGGTACCTACTTTGTCTGAATGCGCTGAAAAGCTTATCATTTGCATATCACAGCACCTTCTTCCTTTCGTATAAATTTCACGTCTGTAGCATGTCGCCTTTTTGGTGTAGCAATTTTAATGGCCAGTAGTGTAAAAATGAAAGAGAATCTCCAGAAGAAAGAAGAATGTGAATAGAGAATGATCAGCTTCAGCTTGGTATCAAATTTAGTGAAGAAAGTAAAGTTCAATGAAGATAAAAAACTATATGTATTCTAGAGGGTGGTGATTTGTGGTGTTGTGGCGTGGGCAATGCTACTCGTACCTCCGTGACTTGCTTCACAGGTGCCCACCGGGTAACGATAAAATGAGTAACAGTTTCCGGCCTTGTTGTGGCAAATCACCTAATGTTACTTACTTGCTCATGGATGCCCGCCATTTGAAATTAAAAAAAGTATTCGAGTCCCGCTAAGATTAGCTGAACTGGTGAAAGCGATGGTTTTGTTTTCATTAAAAAAAGTACTGAAGACTTTTTCAGAATACACAATAGTTTGCTTTCACGGCTAACATAGACGCAATGATAATTTTTATTTCCATTTATACAAGATAAACTCTTTTTCATGCCTTTTTTTCGTGGTGTTAGCGACACTGGAATATGTAAAAGGAGAAACTTCAGAGAGCCGGACATTATACAGTACCATAAGATACAACGTATGAAATGGGCAGGACAGAAGGAAAGGTGACAGAACATCTAAAAAAATCCTCTTGGCTAGACCAACTGGAATTAGAAAAAGACCCCGACTGAGATGGTCTGACTGTCTCCAAAGAGACAGGGTCAAAGACTGGAAAGCTGTGACACACAGAAGGAAGGAATGACACGGCCTTCTTGAGAAAGCCAGGGTCCAACCACGGCTGTCGAGCTACTGATGATAATGATTTTTATTCTTAATAATGTTTTTCTTTTTCATTTTTTATTTTATGATTGAGAAATTTATGATGAAGCCTAATAGCGTAGTTGTAGCGCTTCGCTCACGGAAGCACGGGTTCCAGGTTCTATCCTTGGGCTGGTTTAGATCGACTTAGCCTTTCATTTCTACAGTGGGTCGATAAAACTGAGTACCAAGTATGCTTGAGAACTAAACACTGTGGGTTTCGTGTTCAGCTGATCACTTAACCGTGATATATGCTTCGCACCCCAGGGTCCTCTGTCAACAAAACTGATACGGGCTCTGTAAACATAGCTCCCGGCCTCCGATGGTCTGTCGTATCACTGAGTTTAAGTTAGTTTAAAAAACTTAGGATATTAAACCTTTTAAATTGTGGATTAATACAATTGAGGAAATACCATATTTTGTAAATCACTCTTGTTGTGTTGCCACTTACTCTATCTAGTGGTAAGCGTGCCTGACTGCGGATAGGGAGGTCCTTGGTTCGAATACCGGTTCGTGCATGGGTGCACTTCCTCTCTTCTATCTTTGCCCTTTCCTTGTATGAATAGAGTATGAATGGTTGCCTACCCTATAAACGGTATGGTATGTATATATATATAATATCTGCAGTTATCCTCTTCAACGTGAGTAACAAACATGTTAACATAAAACTCCAAAAATGTCCGTCATAATCTGTTGTGTGCAACAAGAAGCATAAATCAATTAAGTCAGATTATGAAACTGACGATCTTGGTGTAATCTATCGGAAAAATGTTATTGAATCATTTTGACCACTATAAGTGAAGAACATTTACTTGACAAAGAAATCCTGTGCTGGCTGAAATTTCCTTCTATGATTTTCTGAATGTGCAATTTTTACGAAACCATCTGGTGCTTCAGTGATTGAGAGCAATTATGAATGGGAATGAAAAACAACTTTCAGATTTCATGCAATCAAAATAAGGAGGTAAATGGCTAAGAGGTACATTTTTGGAAAAAAAATGCTTTCTCACTTCGTAAAATTGGAAAAATGTTGTTTTGAAATCGAAAAGACTGAGGAATTATTTCTCTTTGCCTGATAAGTTGAAAGTGAAAATTCATTTTAAATGTGAATTTTATTTTGTATGTGTTTTTATATATTACACAGTAAATATATTTTTTAATAGTACTTATTTGTAAAAAAGAATAATTTGATAAAAAAAAAAATGTTTTGAGATTTAACACATATTTTTCTATTCTACGAACGATCTATTTTACAAACATATTCGACGATACAATCTTTGAGTTGAGGTCAAATTAAGGTCAATGCTTTGGCTGGAATTGTCTTCGGCGTCAGAAGGACGACTGTAGATAATTGTTGATATCAAGAACCTTCTTCAGATAAGTCTTCGGGGTGTGAACTCTGTTAATTTATGTGCTGAACAGGCAGCTGAGCGGATAGAGTTCTGGCTTTAGTTCAGCAGTTCGTGATTTCGAATACCACTTTAGGCATGGATATTTGGAGGTTTTTGGAACCCACTTTAAGCTGTATGTTCTGATTTATTGAGCCCTCGTGTGTAAAATAACTATGATATTTTTACATACGAGGGCTCATACAAACACAAACCACTCCTACCAATGTATGGATTCAGTGAGCAAAAAATATGTACAATTTACCTCTTCCCAATTTATTTGTAACCGCTATTTTATTTGATCCGCTTTCTATTTATTTGCCTTCACTGCTTCTGTAATATTACACTAATTTACGCTATTTATTGTGAACATTGATAAAGGATTCAAAAGGTCTTATGATGAGTGACAGAAGGTGATTCTCAATTTTATCTTTCTAACGTAGAAACAATGCTACTAATAAGTTAACGTGTTTCAACAGAATCACATAACAAGATTCTTTAATTAGAAGGCACAATACCTTAATTAAAATATAACATTACATCAATTAAAGTACTTTTTTAAATCTTTTTTTCCAATGGGTGATTGACCCTTCGCCACAAACAAGACCAGAAATTGCTACTCTTTTAACGTTACCCGATGGGCACTTGTGAACCAAGTCACGGAGGCGAGTAGCATTATCCACGGCACACCACCACAAACCCGTTTATAGCACATTCATCCAACATCTCAGAAGGAAACGACCATGCCCAAACCGGGATTCGAACCCGGGACCAACAGCCCAGGAGTCGGAAACGCTAACCACTCAGCCATCGATGTTTTTTTTTTTTTTTTGTTACTACGAAAATCGTTGAAAATTTTAATTAATTTTACCATCTAAAAATTTGAATGATGTTATATATATATATATATATATATATATATATATATATATATATAGTTTTAATTCATTTCTTCTATTCTAAATGTAAAATGAGCACCAGCATATTTCCCTGTATCTAGTCTGTAACTAGTGTGATCGGCCAGTTAGGAGGAAGCTACTGTATGTGATTCTTCGTAGATTCCCCAACAGTTTTTAGAAATTGAAACCAATCAGAAGGACCTCCAATGCTTAACCCCTAGAAGTAACATTTCGCTTGGAGGATATTGTGAAAATAACTCATAATTCAAACTACTTTAGGGAACACGACGGATCTTAGATTAAGATTGACGGTCTAACCAACTAAGCCATCACGTAGTATTGTAAGGATGGGGAAAAACCCAGTTTATTCCTTAGACCACGTTTTTTTCCTCATGAAAATTTTAAAAATTGCCGGAAATTTTTTAAAGTTCCTATATTTTTAAAATCATGGAAAAAGTTAAAGTTTTTTAAAAAATGTAAAAATTTTTAGCTATCAAAACCACGTAATCTATACAAACAAATTCATTTATTAAATGATTTTCTTTTTTATGTACGGCAAAAGAAATTTCACTGAACATTCGGAAAAAGATTTGCAGAGACTGGAGACGTTTCAATTTGTGTTCGTTCCATTGCAATTGTTACTTATTGAAGAAATTTTTTTCAAAGAAAGTATCACTTTCTTTAATTCTTTCCACTTTCGTAAAAATTATTTACAGATGTCAAGTTTTACTTCACTTCACTTCTTATATATGCAGAAAATTAATCTGTAAGACAAATATAATTGACTGAGTTTATTCCCTCAAAATTCCTTGTTCCTTCCCAAAATTACTGCGAATTTTACAGTGTTATTACCATGACCTTGGAATGCTCTGAACGGAAATAGAAGAAAATTCATTGATTTTTTACTACATATAAAATTGAAGAATGTTTTTTATATTATTCAAATTATAAAAATCAATAAAGAGCAAGAAAACGATTTAGATAACAATATTGTTTATTTCTTTTTTACTGGATCTCGAACTTGACACTTCTTACCAATAGTTACACAAATAATCTTCATTAACCTTGTTAACGAACATTGATTAGCTAATGGTAAATGCATTTATATCGAACACAGGTTGCTTTTCCAATCATCTGTGGCGTCTTTTCACTGACCCACATTGTTCAAGGACCCACATAGGAAAGGAGGTTATTGGATTCCCCAACAGTTTCGACCTGTAGATGCGCCATTTGTGTTTAGAGGTCAAATCGTGGCTTAGCGAAGACATCGGATGTGTACCGACCTGCCTTCTTCTAAGTGATGATGCACGATGTTGAGAGACTTTTTTGTGTTGTTAGTAGTATTTAACAGTTCAATTGTGGCGGAAACGATTCATTGTTTTCAAACGAATTTTTGTTAATGATTCTAGGTGTGTTAAAAATCAACTAAATAAGTAGAGCGTGAAAAATTAAAAAAGAAATCACGTTACAAGTATAAAGAAAATCCGGACTTTCTCAAGACACTGCCTAAATATAACAAAATAAAATTACTTATGTAATCCATTTGAAAGGTCTTCAAAAGTAAACATCATATTTATCACATAATAATCGAAAGCAAATCCTAAATGTAGTTAAAAGTCTAATTAATTGCTATATTACTATTATAAGAACTATAATAGATTTAATAGTTTAAATATAACAATGTTGATCATATTTGGTTAAAAATAATTTAAATTTTTATAAAATTATGTCTAGCAAATTTAAAAAAAATAGATTCTTTATTTTGAAAATTTCTGTACGATAATATAAATTGACTTTTGAAATTTATTCTACAGTCTATATTTTGATTATATTCCAAGAATTTCATAATGGAACTTTAACACTTATTGGATTCATTTTCTTAAACGGTGTTGTGGACTTCCGGCTGTTGTAATGCTTTTTAACAACCACCGCATATTTGCTTACTGGAAAAATTATCATAGAAAGTAGGCCGTTTTGATGTGTAACAAGGGAGGAAACTCGAAAAACTCGCAAGGACAAATCCTAACAGACGTGCATGCATAACAGCCATCTACCGTTGTTCAACAATGGCTAATATGGGCCCTCTCTCTATGAATAGCGGGATCCGGAAACAGCGGCGAGTACTTAATAGTCGTCTCAGAAATTGCCTAGAATTGTTGAATCACGATCAAGTGACTTTATTTCAAATAAGATTGAGGCTTAGAAATTAATTAACGTCTCCAGCACGGCTCTGTAATTAAACAAACAGGATTGCTAAAACTACGCAATATGCACATTGCATACCTAGCGTCTCGGGATAGAGCCCAGAAAATCGGCTCCAGACGTTGCATGCACACTTGAAGGAGGAAGTGGTTGCAATGATTTGACTGTACACAATTTGAATATTACTTATATTTGAATCTTAGCCCAGTGCTGTCAAAAGAGGTTTTATGCTGGATTATGAAGTCGGCTTTAACATACATAAAAACAATAATGAATTACGAATTTTTACATTAATCCGTGATTCAAAATTAATTCCTTTGTTGGTAGATTCATAAATAAAAAATAATCCACTGTTCTAATAATACACGAAATTTATATTCACTATATATATATATATATAATCATGGTGAATTTTAATGTACTATTATTTCGTAATATTTATGAAAATATAACATTAATAAAGTCGCTACACCTTTTTGAAACGAAGACAGAATATGCTAATGTATTAAATTACGTACATATTTACACATTTAATAGATCTGCCATGTTTAACAAGAACACTTGCTAACCAGGTAAATTTATCGAATTATTTACATTGCCAAGCTACTGAATCGTAACCAAAATCAGTTACCCCATGCGCATGCGTTAGAATTCCTATCTGGAGCCGATTTTCTGGGATCTCTCTCGAGATACTAGTCATTATATACCACCAAACTTTCAATTGCCCGCACTTTCTTCATGTGCGAATGCGTTAGAATTCCCATTTGAAGCATGACCTTCAAGAAGACACGAGTCTCGAAGGTCACGCCTGAAGCCGACATTCAAAGCTCTATCTCAAGACACTTGTCTTTCGGACTAAGGGAGAGTTATCTTTCGCCAAGCAGGATGTCTTAAGCTTTAATAATCCTAGCATTATTGCTACTTTTTTCTTGATAACGCATTGTCACTCACTCGCGGCCGTCTGGTGAGTCGTTCTCATAATCAGAAGGAAACTAGTTCGAATCACGACTTAACTGAGTATCCGTCGTGTTCACTAAAGGCGACTGAAACATGTGAGGGTCGCATTGTCCTCCAAGTGAAATGATACCTCTTTGCTTCGCAGGTCAAGTATTGGCGGGTCTACCCAATAGACTGCTGATCAGGCGGAGATCCCATGCTGAAAACACATATCTCAACAAAATAAAATGTTTGCTGAATTTATTATATGGTGGTCTCATTATTTTTTTAATTTATTAATTAATTTATTTATAATTTAATTAAATGTACATCACCAGAATCATGACGCACGCCAGGCTTCTTTATCATTCGTTAATCGACAGGTTCAGATTATAAGGGAAGGGTTATACATACGACTGCTCAAGAAATTGAGCAATATTAATTAAGTCAATAACATTTTACACATATTAAGTATATTTTACACATATAGGCTATAACCTGGAAATTTCAAAATAAAACATTTTTTAAGATATGGTTTGTAAACCAGAATAAAATATTTTAACAAATAGATTAAATAGTTACAAGGATTCTTGGTTAATTGCGCAAAATATCTATTCACAATAAATGGAAATTATGCATATTTGAAATAGGTACATTCCTATAGTGATATGCAGTAGTGTAGTAGAGTTGAATTATAGTAATATAATTTCATTTCTCAAGATTTTGTAGTAGTGTACAGAATTTGCAATTTAAATTTAAGGAATTTATAATTAAATTATGTCATACATAACAATTTGCAATCTGATTTATGGGGAAATAAAACTAAGAAAATAAAAATTAATGACAGTTTAAAAATTCCTTTAATTTTATGTAAAAATTTAGTAAAAGCAATTTACAAATAAAGTAAAGTCTGAACAAACAGTTTCTAATGGGAGTAAAATAGTATGAAGTAATTCGGCAAAAAAATATTTAATTTATACAAAACGGGCAGCGGTGGCCTGGTTGGTTAGGGCGTCGATTTCGTTACCGGGAGGTATCCGTCGTGTTCACTTATGGCGACTGAGGCACGTAAAATATGTCGTAGTAGCAATGTCCTCCATGTTCCTATTCCATCTGGGGGTGTTTGGAGCCAGGCTATGTATCTTCTCTGGCTTCAATCTCTAAATTGGAAGAACCAGGTGGTGCTGCTATCTATGATCCGGATTTTCCCCCTCGTATGAGTGTCCGACTTTACCCCTGGTAGGGTGGGGGGGCTCTGTCAACACTCTAGAATACATATGTATTCTAGAGGGCTTTGTTCAAAAACGGAAGATGCTTTTTCTGACTTTATTCGTCCAGTCCCTGATGGGCGGACTTTGACAGTAAAACTAAATACTGTTCTTTGAGTTTAATTAAAAGTATTTATTTAATGAATAAAAATAGGCATGATATAGTGATGTAAATTAAGCAGTTTTTCATTCTATGGAAACATTCTCAATGTAATTAATCCTTAAATTTTATAAACATTATTTAGTACGTAAGTATATGGAATAAAATTGTGTGTATGTTGGAAACAATATTTTAAAAAAAACATACGTTTGACTCCCATATTACGATCAACATTTCCACAAGTACCTTATCATAAATTGTATTTGAACATACACAAATTTCATCTTATCAACAAAAAGAATTGATTATTTAGAAACTGAATATTCATATTCAATGTAAATTTATTTTTAGCAGATCATGCTAATTTCTATGAGGACACGTTTGCGTAAATACAATTTTTAGAATTAAATATCCATCCTAAATTCTAAGGTAATTTCTAATCACAATTCATATATATAAGATTTAAACTGATGAATTTGTAGTGATGTTACACCATTGTAATGATGCCATCGAGTGTGTGCACTCGGTGGCTCTTTATTTCCCTCCAGTTGGCATATAACAGAAGATTAATTCTTCGTAATTCAACTAGTCTCGTGCTAGTTGACACGAGCTTTGTAATCAGACGATTTTGTAAGACGATGTTCTAAAATTTTGTTCGACATTATTCACTTGAAAATAAACATTATTATTTGTAAGAAGTCTCAAATTAATTATTTAAAAGAACACATGCAACACTGGAACTTCTACAAACTATAGAAATTCCTTACAAATAAAATCTTTCAAACCTTAAATGACCGCTGTTTTTTTGTCTGCTTTGTTATAAATTATATTCAAACAGAATATTTCTTATCGACCATTTTACTTTTTTTTTGTTTTGTTCGTATTTTTCATCAGAAAACTCGAAAAGTTATCTTTTTCTTTAATTAAAAGCAAGAAAGAAAAAAGAATGTTAAAGGAAAATATTAGAAGTAAATTCCTTTAGCGATTATTGTCAGAAATAAAGAAAAGCCATTATTGTAATTTATGAACATCCATAATTTTGACATCCAATCATGAAAGCTGAAAAATAAATTTAGGTTAACCCATTTCCCAACACAAAAAGTTGTTTTTCTGGGAGAAAAAAAAAATTATACAAAAGTAGAAGCACTTTCTCTTTTAAAATCTTTATTCTCAAACCTTTAATCATTTCTTTTATCATTCACAATATCAATTCTTTCATAAAAAAATATGTTTTTCTATAGTTCATAAAATAAACAAAAGAAAATTTAACGAACATATTCATTTAAATGGCTGGCTTAAAACTCCCGATAACAATTCTCAATTAAATCTGCAGTCAAGTTCACAGAAGTTATTTCGTTCTAATTAATTTAATTTTTCTCGCCAATTGCCTGAGTTTTGGATCATTTTTAGAAACCTTTTTATGTACGTATTTAATATGTTTATAAAGTATTGTGTGTCATCCATTCGTGAGTTATTTTAAAAAATATTTGTTTTTCTATTAATTTATCCCCAGAGCTAGGCTGCTGGTTATTTTGAGAGCATTCGATAAGCAGATTTTAAATACTTTGAAATACCGTCGGAACAAACATTTTTACTCTATAGCCTGGAATACCACGATTTTGTAAAAAACATAATTTCTAAGGCGTCACAGGTATAGAAAAACTCTCATAACCGCGAAGAAAATTTCTGTGATATTTTAACGTAAAGATATTTTCATTTATTAACATTAGTCTAATTCTGCCGTCAAAAAAAAAAAAAAAAAAAATATTGAGAACAAACATTGATAAAAGGCAAGGCAATGAACCAGACTTTTTTTTTAATCAACGCTTAAACAATAACTTCGACTTTATAGGAATGATAATTTGATTGATAAACAACATGAAAAATGATTGAACAATGATAAATTAAATTATTAACAGTTATGTTTGACTCCTTCTAGTAAGATGGGACTACCCGGAGATCTTAATAAAAAAAAAGGGAAAACCTTTTAAAATTAATAAGAAAAGGAAAACCTTTTCTTAAAAAATCACACTTAATTAGAATTATGCATTTCAGCTTCGACTGGATACGAATTTAAAAAAAGTTCTTGAATGCATTGCGAATAAATTTTAAATAATTAGAATCGAAACAACAACGAGTGACAATAATGACTTCAAAAAAGCAGACATTTTCGCTTCGCTTTCTTCATGGAAAATAACAAAGATTAAATATTTTTTTCATACACCTTCGAGTTCTTTATCATAAACTACCCAATTACATTAAAATACTCAAGCAAATTATTAAAAAAAAAAAAATTAAAAATCCAGAGCAGAAAATAAATTCACATTCTATTTTTTGGTAGATCTCTTACAAATTTCAAGCGATGTTATTATGAGAATTAAAATAATGGAATTCTGAGAGACACACTAGTTCACAAAAGATGACTACTAGTTAAGGAAAAAACGTTGAAAAATTCATAAACAAATGCAACTTAAGGCGACCAGAAATGTTGCAACGCCAATACTTTTTGTTGTCTTTCAAATTATTAAAAAAAATATGCAATTATACTTAAGTGCTTGCGACTAACATAGAAGGTTGGTGGTTATATATAATCCTAAGGTTAGATTCTTACTTTAATGAAATACATTAATTAAATGGAAAAAGTGATTATTCAGAGAAATCATTGTAAATAACAGATTGCAATGTATTTTTCATATTTTGTATTCTGTAACAACTAACTTTTTATATAAAATAACTACAAACTAATCAAATCTAAGCAATCATTTTCCTACGGCGCATTTATATTTAATTTACTAACGCACTTTCAGTTTTCCAAATAAAAAACTTTTTTCTCCAGCTGAATTTTTTTTCTTTTTGCAAGGGTATAATCTTATTTTGCATTTTAATTAACCATCTTCAAACATTTATTTGTTAAAATTATTTTCAGTTAAAGAAATAAGTATTAGGAAATATTAGTGCTTACTTTTAGGCTACAACATCATCAAAAAAAATACCAAATTTATATCTATGCTATGTTTAATTTTTTTTTTTTTGAAATTTTGACATAGAAAATTATTAAATGTATTGCAAAAATTACAGCATTAGCATTACAAATAATCTCCAGGAATGGAAGTAGAATTTAAAATCTTGAAATAAATTTATTTGAAAATATCTATTGTAAATTAATTACAAATTCATAAAATGTTTCTCAAATTTATCAGCACAAATATTTGAAAAAAATTATTTAAAAAATTGATTTAAGTATGTTCATTGAACTAATTTTCATGAGAGAAAACAAAATATTTCAAGTCATAGATTTTTATAAAATCACTTTGATTAAAAATATTTTAAAACAAAGTTATTCATAAACGTTATCAAAATAATTTCAGTTGTAAATAAAATCAACCCATGTCGTGTGGCTTCACATTCATATTTAAATCTGCGCATGCGTCAGATTGTATTATCATTTTAAATTACTGGACATGCGTTGAATGATTAGTTTGCTTACTCAATCAAGCTTCCCCACTACTCTAAGGTAAAATCGGTTATTTTCGGATAACAAGCTATCAACGTTAAGTTCCAAGGATATAACACGTTTTACAAAGCACTAAATAATGTTTTCATAACGTATCACGAGAAGCTATTCCTTGAAATTCCTTCATTTTAGCTTTCTTGAAAATGACTAGAGTCTCGAGATAGAGCCCTTCATAGCTCGGCTCCAGATGGGAATTCTAACGCATGTGCGTTGAGTAACATATTTTAGCTGAGATTCAGCGGGTTTGCGATGTAAATAATGCGATAAATTTATCTGGCTAGAAAGTGTATTTTGTTTACATATCCGTTATCCTTTCAAAAAGAGTAACGACTTGGTATTGTTATATTTTTAAAAGGAACAACCCCCCCCCCCCCAAAATTACGCGCCAAATCTGGCACTCCCTATGGACTTTTTAGGGTTGCTGATTCTTATTTTAGTGTTACCAATTTAGGTTTTTTCAGCTTTTTGCTGTTGCCAAATTTAGTATTTTCTTGTATTTTGTACCATTTTCTGAGTTTTTCTTAAAAGTTTTTTATGTATTTATTGTATTTAGCGAGAATCCAACTTGGCGAGACAAAAAGGGTCCAAAAACAGTTATTATGGTTGGCGAGGAAAAAAAATCGCCAAATTTCCGATTTTGGGGGGGATATATCAAAGTATTTCCTTTTAAAAAGCATTCACAAAGTATTCGTTGATTAATTCATCGTGATTGTGAATATAAATTCTATGTATTGTTAGAACAGTGGATTATTTTTTATTCTTAGATGTACCAACAAAATGTATAAAAAGTTATGAATTTTTAATCACTGATTAGTGTGGATAAATTTGTAATTTAATAATGTTTATAAATACCGTAGCTGCTTTGTTTATTAAACAAACTTTATGTATAATCTTAATACCTCTTTTGACAACTATATTCAAAGTAGCTGCTAAGGAAAGAATTTTATGTTTTGAAATATATTATTAAAACACGTAACATTTGAATATATAAATTAACATTTGAAATACATAAATTAAAAAAAACTCAAACAATTATGAAGCTTAGATTAATCATAATATTAAATTATTCCTTTTTATTTCATAGTAATAAATTGATTGTTTGGCAAAATTCATAGTAAGAAGCTTATTATTTAGATCACTGTATACATACATATATATATATATATATATATTCCTCATTTATAAAAACTAAAATCTTATTTTTTCAAATAAAGTTCTATTCTCCAACAACAGAAGTTTAAGTTATTGGAAGCTTATGATTTATCTTAATACAATTTTTAAATTAAAAAATAGACAATGTACACATTAAATAACATAGTGTTTTAATTTTGAAGTTTTTTTAATTGAAATTTATAATGCATCCAAAGCTTGTTAAAACAATTCATACATGCAAAAAAAAAAAAAAAAAAAAAAAAAATAATTAGTTAAAATTAAATTTTAAAGAAATTACTTTAGATAAATAATTATAAACCAGACACACGTAAAATATTGTTTTGGCGTATAAAAAATGATAAAGTAAAAAAAAATCTAAAATAATGAAAAATTCGAAATAATGAATTTATTAACCAGGCATTAAATATAGCTTGGTCATAAAAGCATAATGAAGTGATAAAATTTATAAATGTTTTGTTTCATGTATTTAGTGAAAAAAAATTGATGTAATTTTACCTTGACTTTTTTACACAGGATATTTTATTCTCATTTTTTTGTATATTTTTTTTTTTTTATTTTAATACAGAAATCAGAAGGAAATGTAATCCTTCCTTTTTTTATTGCTAGCACGTAAAAAATATTGGAAAAAATACATGACACAAAGTTTATAATATCTTTATTAAAATATAGAAATAAGAAGGAAATATATAATAAGTAACAGGAAAGATAAGTCTCAGTGGGCAGCGAAATTCATTTCTGATAGAGCCCCGAAAGTCGGCTCCATAGTTAAGCAAACAGGGTTGCTAAAATTAAATATTCACATTGTATACCGCCAAATTATTACCACCACTTTCTTCAAGTGCGCATGCGTTAGAATTCCCATCTGGAGCCCGGCTATGGACTCTACCTCGAGACACTAGTTTGAAAATGCTGAGAAGAAAGCTTTCGTGGCGTGACAAAACTGGTTTTTTGAGGAAATGACGTTGAGGTGAGCGAGAGAAATTTAGTGACTGTAAACATCGAAAATCACCCATGAAAAAAATTTAAATGACTTTTTTTATTCAATTTATAAGAATTTGCTATTTTATTGAATAGCGACATCATTTAATTTTTTATTGATATTATTTACTTATTAGTAAGACATTTTACTTATGTATTTTTATTATTATTTCGAAAATTGCAACTGATTAAATTAGGCTCTTTTACATTCAATTAAGTTTTCTCAAAATATGGATCTTTAATAATGTGTCTTTAAATAACAAAATTATTTTATTTGTTGAATCATTTCCTTCCCAATGATCTTAATTGCTTATTATTAAATTCTTTATTACTTTAATACATAAAGCATACCCAAATTTGAATTTTTTAAAAAAATACAAAATTCAATTTTTCAAAAGATGAATTTACATATTCCTCATCATAATTTCAATTATAAACATTTTACGAACTACAACAGATTTTAAAAACTATTGCATATTTTCTTTTACACAGAATACTAATATCAAATGTTCGAATGCCTCTTAAAATGTATCCTCTTGGAAGAAGTATTTCTAATAAGAGACACAATATAATTAAAAGGTTGAATTTTCATCCAATTTTCTCATCAAATTATAATTTATAAATATAGCATCGCAATCAACTAATGTCCATGATCGCCATCTATAATTATTTACGATAATATTAGTACCAAACCCACAACTTGAAAGTTGTGAAAACACAGTAATGATAGTACAAGAGATATGAAATAAATTAACTTTTATATTCAATTATAAACTTCAAATAAATTTCCTTTTAAATCTTTCTCTTTAATCTTCATTTTCATATAAATTATTATTATGTAATAAAAAGAGTCGTATTTACTTTGGCGGCTGGGATATGTAAAATATGTCGTGGCTGCAATGTCCTCCATGTGAAATGATGCTTAGTCCCGGCTTCTAAATTATGAAGAATTACTCACTTTCGGATCAATGATGGCACGCCTGCCATAATATATAAATTGTTATCACTTCCGTCCCTTTTAGTGCTAAATAGTTCAAATATCCTAAGCAGCCTGATATAAGAAATAAAAAGAAAATTGAATGTATACAGATGTCAAAACTACATATTTATCATCATAAATTTAAAATACTATGTTTGAATAATAAAAAATTGTTTGCATGAATCTATATATATATTATTATGTTACTCTGTTGTTAGTAAGATTTATCGTAAATATTTTTTTTCATGATAATTTAATATGCCTCCCAACCTGTCTAGTGGTTAGCGTAACTGAATACGGATGGGGAGGACCTGGGTTCGAATCTTGGCTCAGGCATGGATGTACTTTCTCTTTCTCTCTCTCTCTCTGTTTCTTGTCTTTTCCTCAGATGATGGATGAATGTGGACCGCCCTATAAACGGGTTTGTGGTAGTGTGGCGTGGGTGATGCTACTCGTATCTCCGTGACTTGGTTCACAGGTGCCCACCGGGTACCGATAAAATGAGTAGGAGTTTCCGGTCTTGTTGCGGCTAATGGGCTAATGTACTATACTTGCTCAAGGGTGCCCAATATAAAAAAAAAAAATAATTATTTTTTTTAATATTTTGGGGAATTAAAAATGTAAGAGCTATATAGTACTAATAAAATAAACTGAAAATACTTGAAATGTTTCACTTGCCAAATAGTTTAACCTCACTTTTGAATCTCATAAAAATTTGAATAAAAAATTTGTATATGATATATAACAGCATACATTCAGAACAATTTCCCTTATAGTAAGAATTAACACAATAAAAATCAATTATAAATAATATAAAAACTTTAATCTTAAGGAACATGTACTTTTTTAGCAGTTTTCTCAACTTTTTATTTTATGAAGTTAATCGATTTGGCACTGGCAGAGTGGTTAGCGTTCCTGACTTCTAGGCTGTTGGTTGCGGGCATGGACGTTTCCTTTCTTTCTTTGACTTTTCTTTTGAGATGATGGATAAATATGGGTGATGACTTGTGTGTACTGAAGAAGTGCGCACCCCACATGTCCAGCCTGGCTGCCACACGAAAGTAACAATCAATTTGGCAAATGAAGCATTCATATAGTCTTTCTAATTAATGCAATTCTTACGGCATAATTGCAATTCTTAGCGTTTGAAATTTAATTGAAGAAAAGTTATTTAAAATAATGTTTCTAATAAATATATTGTAAAATAATTATTACTAAGCCAATCGTCTGAAAAGTTTTCAAACTACAAACTTACATTTCAGAATGTGTGTGTAAATGGAATTAAATCTATAATAATAAAAGCAAGTGTAATGTGTCTGTCCGTTTGTCTGACCGAGCTCTCCAGCCAAATCTATTGCACGCAGGGACCTGGAATTTTTTACACGGAAGCACAAGGGGGCTGGCCACCAGACCTCGAAGCCCGATTTTCGATTTTTGAATTAGAAAAATTTTAAAAAAATTATTTATAAAACTTCTTCTCGAGATCGCTGCTCGCCGATAGCTGATTCCGGGGTTGTACCAGCTCCTTTTGAGAAACAATTCTGGCGACCATCTTTTGGAAAATTTTCCGTTTAAAATATTTAGGATATATTGTTCCTTTTTATCGACGGGGAATGTTGTGTGTGAGGGGGGGGGGGGAAGAGAGAGAGACAGTCTACGTGTCCTACACTACTATTCCTGCGCTATTCACTTATCTGCATTTTCTAAATGCACGGGCAACGCCGGCGGGTACAGCTAGTGTTAGATAAAACTAGAACAACAATAATAATTTTATGCCAACACAA
This sequence comes from Latrodectus geometricus, assembly GCA_026290005.1. Classification (NCBI taxonomy): domain Eukaryota; kingdom Metazoa; phylum Arthropoda; class Arachnida; order Araneae; family Theridiidae; genus Latrodectus; species Latrodectus geometricus. The sequence goes on along the minus strand of JAPDSC010104522.1, from coordinate 3,698 downwards.
ATTTTATAAAGGACTTTTCTTCAAAAAACACCATAATGCAATTCATTTATTTCAATTTTCTGACTTTTGGGATTGTAAAAGAAGTACATTAAAAATTATAATAATTATATTAAATATTATTTATAATAATTAATGCTTCCTGCATCTTATTTCATTATAAATATTATATTAATATAATTATGATATTGCTTTTCAACGAATAGTGAAAAATTATAATGTCAAAAACAATATTTTTAAATTCTATAAATTTTAAAGTATATTTCAGATTTAATTGAATAATATGTTTCTCTTAACTTTTAATTTATTTATAAAAATTATTTCTTTTTTTTGCAAAGTTTGACATTAAATTTAAAATATTTCATGTCTGCTTCAATTTTTTAGCATAATTTCGAGTTCGTAATAAATATTTGCACTTAATAAAAATGCCTCTACAATTCAAAAGAAAACGTTTGGTAAAGTGCTGAAGTTAAACAAAATGTCCTTACAATATTGTCAGAAAATGACCTTAGAAATCCCCATTCTTCCACCAATTCATCTCTTTCTAACTTCTTAGAGGAGGTTAATAAGCAATGTAGAACTTGAATGCATTTCCAAGGATCTCGAAAACGTTTGAAACTAAAACAACGATAGATTATTTTATGTTCACAAATTTCCAAAGCAACGATAAATTCTGCAGAGTTTCAGAAGTTCCGAAATACGTAGAAACGTTTCACAATAGCATAATGACTTGAGAAGTCATCAACACCGGAACTATTTGAGTAGCTATGGTAAAATGGAATTTTCTATAAGCTGTTAATATATTTTAAAAATTGTTATCTCAAATTCTAATTTCTCAAATAACGTGTTAATTTTAAACGATTATTAGTTGATAACAATTTTTTAATAAACAGTTCATTAAATAACGATTTTTTTAGACCCTAGAGTTTTTGACCCAAGTATCGAATTTAAGCACAGCAAGCCGAAGAAAAAGTTATCTATTTATATTTCTCGGAGAATCATTTGCAACTACCGTAACGGATGAATTCCTGTTCTATGTCGAGCTTTGACGACAAGCATTTCCGGTGACAAGAAATCTGCTGCAACAACAGAGAAAGTTTAAAGAGTTTTTGCAATGAAAACATTTTTGTTGAATTATCATCGAATAAATATTTTTAATAAGCAGTTTTGTAAAATAATTAATATGAGCAGAATGATTAAAATTTAAAGAACGAAATATTTTCTTATGTTATTTAATTTTTTTTTTAATTTTATTGAATTTATTTCATAGAAAATTTATATTAAACTGCCATATTGGTTTATTTTAGTTAAAAAGAGGGGCAAATAAATAAAAGCTACATTTTTTATCAACAAAGTTCAATGATTTCCTTTCATAATGGTTTCGAAAATATACAGAACAGAAATTTCGAAGCAAAATTTTTAGGCAGACTTAATTTTTAAGTATGTTGAAGTTTTAAGCATAAAACATTTTATTTTAACATTTTATATTTATAGCAAGAGAAAATAAATTACTAATTACTACAATTTGCACAAATATCTTAGATACATTATTTTACGGTCTATTTTAAGAGATTATTCGAATATTATGTTGTGGAATATCCAAATCTTATGACAATTTTCATGAACGAAAAATATTTATAAACAAAGGTATTTAAGAATATAATTTTAGAGGCCTTTATTTCAATATATATGCATGACAATGAGAGTATTTAAAAGGCCTACTATGAAAATATTTATTGCGATATCTTATTTAAGGCAACTTAAACTTTAATTCAGGAGAGTGATAGAGAACAGGTTTACAGATTTTTAAGATTCAGTGTCAAAATAAAAATAATCCTTTTTATGGTCCTATACTACTTCTAAAACTCTTAAGGGTGTTAAAGCCAGATCATTTGAGCATTCTAAATTGCTAAGCTGTAAGCCAAATTCTAATTAATTTAATTTGAAGTATGATGGAATTAGTTTCTTAAGAGTATACTAGCTTCTTTAAAAATATTATTACTTTCTAAGCAAAGCTTGTTTTGCATTTTCTTTACCAAAAATGAAATCATCTTCATCAAGAGAACTATTAATTAACTGGCACAAGTATGAGGAAAGATGTCTACATACCTCTTTAAATAATATTTGATTGAGACAACGAGTAACAAAGGACTTGATTTTACTCCAAAGAGAACTCTGTTCTTTGCAAAGATCTATATTTTACACACGTCCATCCAGATTGTCTTTCCAGAAAAATTTAGTAAAATCTCTGCCTGCTTTATATCAGTAGTGATTCCTCTAGGTTTAGCTCTAAAAAAAGAAGAGAAAAATATCAAGAATTAAATTATGTCCAGTATGTAAGCAATCGTTTAAAGAAACTTCTACTTTGACATGAGACGGACTCTATTCGCAGTCTACTTTATCATCACTGCTCTGGAAGGTAACAATCATTTTTCTTCGTATTTTTCCCTTTAGTTTGTGTAATATTTTCCTTATGATATTCTTCTAAAACTGTATTTTACTTGGTAAAGAAAGTTTGATTATTTATGAAGGTCTTTCGAATCTTCTACGGGCAACTTTTTCATTATTATTCAACAAATGTTTCTTTTGAGGTTTCCAGGGTAATTTTACTTTATAACGCTGATTATGGTAAGATATATCTGCTTCAAACTCCTTCATAATCTCCTCATCCATAATATCTTTTGAATCTAATTTTGAATGAATTCCGATTTGTTCCATTTCCCAAAACTCTTTCAACTGGTCGCGGAAATAGTTTTATCTTCAACAATTATTTTCATGCTCAAAAAATGTTCATTTGTACCAATTTGACCTTGTAAACACCAACTGAAAATAGTATCAGAAGCAACAAGTTTTTCGTCTAATCTCTTGATTCTTCCGGAGACAATATTAAAATAATAATGCTCATCAATTACAACTCTATTTCTTTTTCGTTGCAGTTACAACAAGTCGTAATTCTTATTGTAGTTTATATGTTTTAGAGCTATCAGTTGTGGGTGTTAGTACGTTAGTAGCGGAAATTTATCGGTTTCTAACATTTGTAAATGAATATAGGTTGTTCTTTATTTAAAACTCGAATTTTAAAAACATAATACATTTTTTCAGAGGTATGCTTTGCTCCAAAAGCATATATTCAAAGAGTTTAACTACAGGCAGCTTTAATTTTTGAGATCTTTCCCGCAGTACAAAAGACCTCATACACCCATGTCTAACAAAATTCTAATTAGAGTTAAATTAATAAAGAGTTCATTTCTAAAAGGTGATTTTTTGCTCTTGCAGTATAAATTTGCAATAAAATACCCTGATATTTTTTATTAAGAAATTATTTATAGTACTCTGATTTCATATTGCTGAAACAATTTTATTATCTTCATTGTTATTTGGCTTATTTAATTGATAACACTATTCTGTTTATGATTACGAATTTCGCAAAGAATTCTTTTCTTTCAATCTTTAATTCTATCGTTCGGTTTCATCCATAAAAAACAACGCGCCTGCTTTTTCCCTTCTTTTCTTATAAAATCGCATTTTTCCGATGAGTGACTTCAGCTACAAAAAATACTAGTGTTTTCAACAACTGATGCCGAATAATCATTAGCTCTGGAATTATAGTGAGATGGGAGTAACGACTTTGAAGTGTCGGCATGTATTGGAGTGACTGTTATGCTGAACGATGGGCTTTCTTTTATCAGTTTTCGATTTCT
>JAPDSC010104521.1:0-23769 GCA_026290005.1 Latrodectus geometricus | reverse complement strand
TATATATATATATATATATATATATATATATATATATATATATATATATATATGTGTGTGTGTGTGTGTGTGTGTGTGTGTGTCTGTGTGTTTTCTAAATAAAAAACAATACTTTTTTATTAATAAATGGTTATAATAAATCAATTTACTCAAGAAAATTCCCGATACTATTATATTGGGTCATGAAGTAAACTCCTTTATGTTTTCTTTTGAAAAATCCGTAATTTATTATGGTTAAAAATCATATAGAAAATTTTTCATTTTTAGTTGATAAATGTGAAACTTTCAAGGATGCTTGGGTTTGTATTTGAGATAGTAAGTTTAGTTTTTTTTTTTTTTATTTATTTTCAGTTCAGAAGTATAGATACAATATATAAGGGAAATTTTAAATTAAAAATACCAAAATTTCAATGAAGCATTTTAAATTTATTTAAAAAATTTGGTTAAACGTTTTTGTAAAATTGATTGGTACAAAATTAATTTAAAATATGTCTAAAGAAACAAATTATTAGTCAAATATTCGATGATATCACTTATTTATAATATCTTTTGTACAAAAGTTTCGAAAAGCAGTGTCAACAATATTTTATAATAAAACTTATAATAGCTTTTCGACAATTTTCTTGAAAAGCATTTGTTTAAAATTTATATCATATAAAAGTTATTGACATTATTCATAACAAAAATATCACATTAAAATTATTTTAATGTCTTTAATATTTTAGATCAAAAAATGTTGTTTTGATTTTTCAATATCCGTCATGAAGTATTGTAAATTAGATATTCCTCATAACTTGCTTCTTTAAAACTACTACTTTTTGTAATACAATTGTATATAATAAAATGAATAGAATTGTAACTTAATGTAAAAAAAAACAATATTTTGATAATGAATTGTTATCACCACATTTTCCAGTCTGGTAAGAACGACAAAATTTTAACAAAAAATATTTTTCAAATTTTTTTGGAATTCATTTACAAAGTCACAAGAGATTAATCGTGTTCGTTTTAGATAAAATCTAAGACGCACATTCAGAAATTTTAGTAGCAAAAAATAATGAAAATGTAATGTGTACTAGAGAACCGTCTTTTTTCAAATTTATAATTAGAATATAGTATTTGATTATCATAATAAATATCATGGTTAGAATGTAATTACTCTAGTCATTTTTTATTATTTGCCATTCAATTTAAACGAATGTTTTAACTGCCTAAATACTTCCTTATTCAAAGTTTAGTAGTTACAAGCATAGAATTCGAATTTATATTAATTTAATAAAAATTGCTGGCTTGTTTTAAAAGCATTGTTGAATATGATATTAAATTGATATATGACTCCGAAAGTGAATTAATCAAAAAATTTTAAAGTACAATACTGGCCATTAAAATTGCTACACCAGGAAGAAATGCAGGTAACAAAATGATATTTATTGGACAAATATATTATACTAGAAATAACAAGTGATTAAATTTTCAAAACAATTGGCTGGATAGATCCTGAGAAAACAGTACCCAGAACAACCACCTCTGGCATTAATAACAGCAGTTATACGCCTGGGCATTGAGCAAACAGAGATTGGATTGCATGTACAGGTACAAATGCCCATACAGCTTTAACACGATGCCACAGTTCATCAACCGTAGTGACTGGCGTTTTGTGACGAGCCAGTCGCTCGGCAACCATTAATCAGACGTTTCCTATTGGTGAAAGATCTGGAGAATGTGCAGGCCGGGCAACAGCCGAACATGTTCCGTATCAAGGAAGGTCCGTACAATGCCGGCAACATGCGGTCGGGCATTATCCTGCTGAAACGTAGGGTTTCGCAGGGCTCGAATAAAGGGTAGAGCCACGGGTCGTACACAGCGGAAATGTAACGTGCACTGTTCAAAGCACCGTCAGTTCGAACAATAGGTGACCAAGACGTGTATCCAATGGCACCCCATAGCAACACGCCTGGTGATGGGCCAGTATGACGATGACGAATGCACGCTGCCAATGTGCGTTCACCACGATGCCGCCAAACACGGATGCGACCATCATGATGCTGTACACAGAACCTAGATTCATCTGAAAAGATGACGTCTCGCCATTCGTGCACCCAGGTTCGTCGTTGATCACACCATTGAAGGCGCTCTTGTCTATGACGTAGTGTCGAGGGAAGCCGCAGCCATAGTTTCCGAGCTGAGAGTCCATGCTGCTGCAAACGTCGTCGAACTGTTCGTGCAGACACTTGTTGTCTTCCAAACGACCCCGTTTCTTGACTCACGGCTCGTGACGTGGTTGCACGATCCATTATGGCCATGCGGATAATATGCCTGTCTTCTCGGCTGCTAGTGATAGGTGGCCGTTGAGATCCCGCATGGCGTTCCGTATTACCGTCCTAAAACCATCGATTCCATATTCTGCTGACAGTCAATGGATCTCGACCGATTCGAGCAGCAATACTGCGATAAGATAAACCGCAATCCCGTTACGCTACAATTCGACCTTTATCAAAGTCAGAAACGTGCTGGTACGCATTTCTCCTCCTTACAGGAGGCATTACAACAACTTTTCTCCAGGCAACAACGTTCAAATGCAATTTGTGTATGAGGAACCGGCTGAACAATTTCCTCATTTAAACACAGTGTAGGTGTCGCTACTGGCGCCTGCTTTGTCTGAATGCGCTGAAAAGCTAATCATTTGCATATCACAGCACCTTCTTCCTTTCGTATAAATTTCACGTCTGTAGCATGTCGCCTTCTTGGTGTAGCAATTTTAATGGCCAGTAGTGTATTTCTAAATTTTACAAAATTAAAATAATCAATGAATTGAAATGTAATATTAATGAAGTAAAAAATGGTAGGTTTTTATAGAAATGAATTCAATGTAAATTTTTAATTTGCTTTACTACACCCTTTTATTTGTTTGTAATTCGAGTTGTTTGATTAGATATCAGGTATTTTTTATTTGTAAAATAGAATATAAAATTTCTTTTTTAAATTAAATGTAAATAATATACACATATAAGCAAATATACACCCAGGATTACTAAAAATGGAAAACTAACATGAAATTTAATACACATGATGATACAGAGGTGAGATTCACTTGATCTCAAAATCAAAACAATTAAACAAATACAGTGTGTATAATTAGATTAATATAGTGGCACCTGGATAGCACGTCGGACCACCACCACCTGCAATACATGCCACCATATGGTCCGACATCAAGTTGATTAGCTTTCTAACATTGTCCTGAATCAGACGTGCCCCCAAATAGTGAACAGCACCTGTATGATGTATAGATTAACAATGGGCAATAAATTTTGAGCTGATCCCAAATATGCTCTTTCGGGGACAAGTTTGGAATGGGGGCCGGCAATAGAAGAATTTGAACATGACGTGAGAAGACTTGAGCAATTGGAGCTGTAGGCGGACGAGCATTATCTTGCTGTAAAATTGTCCCTGGAAAACCCGTTAGGAAATGATCAACTTCGGTCGAAGAATGTCACAAACATAACGTTGGCCTATTAAAGCTCTGAGTACCACAACTAAAGTACCGGGTGATCCAAAAGTCAGGACAAACTTTAAAAATGAATAATTCGAAAACGAATCACGATACAAAGATGCGGTTTGCACCAAACGGATGGGAAAGAAACCGGGTTTTGTGTGACAATGAAAAATAATAGTTCTGTTGGCGACCAAAAGATGGCGCTGTAGGATTATGCAAAGCAGCAAACGATAAAAAAAGAAGCAACTGCAGCAGGTAATGGTAGTCGAAACTGGTATGCATCGAAATGCTATCCATATTTGAGAAAGCCCTCGTAGTTAAACTGTTTTATAAGAATTCGGAAAGTGCCATTGCGGCATTGCGAGCATATAGCTACATGAAGGGTATGCGAGATAGCAAAGGACCAATAACGTCTTCTGCATTGAAAAAAATTGTGAAAAAAACTTGAAGCTACAGGTTCTTTGTCGTCACGCCAAAGAAGTGGATGTCCCTCAACTGCACCTGCTATTGCCACGACAGTGGAGCAGACGGTGCAAGCCATGTCGGCGGTTGCTGCACATGGGAGTGCAGTGCTCGAGAAGTTTCGAGGCAGACAGGAGTGTCGTACGGAAGTGTCTGGAGAGCACTGCGAGTAATTTTGCAACGGTATCCCTACAAGTTGCAACATAACCAAGAACTGAAACCTCCTGACTTCGGCTCTCGCCGACATTTTGCGAATTCGGTCTTTAATAAGATGGAAGAGCAGCATGACATGCTTCACATTGTGCTTTGGACAGATGAAGCACATTTTACACTCTCTGGCGCTGTTAACACCCACAATTGTCGAGTGTGGACCACAGAAAATTCACATGCATTTGTTGAGCTTGCAACAGCCTAAAGTGACAGTCTGGTGTGGCTTCACTGCTGATTTCATAATTGGTCCATTTTTTTCGAGGAAGTCACACAGACAGGTTTCCAAATAGTTTCTGTCACCGGTAAACGATATCTAGCACTATTACAGAACAGCATTATTCCTGAACTGCAAGCGTGATAGGCACTCCAAACAGTCACCTTTATGCAAGATGGAGCACCACCTCATATTGTTCTGCCTGTGCAACGCTGGCTACGCTCAACATTTGGGGAGGATCACATTATCAGTCGCTACTTTAATCACGCATGGCCTCCAAGATCTCCCGATATCACACTCTGTGACTGTGGGGTGGGGCTTCTTGGCTGTGGGGCTTCTTGAAATCAAAAGTGTACCACGACCAACCGGCATCACTAGCGGCACTGAAAGATGCCATCCGCCAAAATGTGTCTGCCAAAACGCAAGAAATGCTACTAAATGCTGTGAATGGTGTGGTGACTCGTCTCACAGCTTTACTTCTGAATGATGGACAGCACTTTGAGTATTTACTGTAGTAGGTACTAATTAACTGTAATTAATCTGACTTCATTAATCATTTTTTCATTTGTAAATCATCTTTTGTTGCAATAAAACACTATAGCGCCATCTCTTGGTCGCCAACAGAACTATTTTTTTTCATTGCCACACAAAACCCGGTTTCTTTAACATCCGTTTGGTGCAAACTGCATTTTTGTATCGTAATTCGTTTTTGAATTATTCATTTTTAAAGTTCGTCCTGACTTTTAGATCACCCGGTACATAGACCATCATAGGTTATCTTTCCACTAGATCATTACACTTGCAGGGCGGGCAATGTGTAACACGACAGTGTGGGTGGCAGTTTATTGTTCACCAGGGCACCTCCACAACCATATGCGGTTACCATCTATTCCCAAAAAGAACAGGGCTTTATAACTAAACACTGTGTTTTACTAATATGTGGCATTCTATAGCTCTCGTTCTTGGCACCACTGTAGACGGAGTCACCGATGTTGTGGTATTAAAGGCAATACACAAAACTGGTGGTTGAATTTCAGATTCGCTTCCACAACTGTCTGGAAATGGTTTGCGGATCAGATGACGTCCTTACATCGACGTCTATAGAGGAACGAATTAATGCTGAATCCAAGAGCACCTGCCACCCGATCTTTCAATTTTTCGAATCATTCCTGGTCGTATCAGACCCAGCACACCACACGTGGGTACCATCTCTTGTCCACTGATCCAAACATGTCCTGAAGGCAGATTCCAAGTGACTGACCATGCGAGCAAAATGGTGGGTCAACAAGCTTGTGGTATTCAGGCCGATGAATCCCCAAGCAAACTGCCTTCATTTTGGGAAATATCCTCACACTTCTCCTAGTATTCTTCACTTACAAATTTTCTTCTGTCTTCTGTATGTAATCGTCAAGTTTCTGAGTCTTCCACTCAGCTCATCTTTCATAGACCCCGCATCCTGATTATAGCACCCGTACTGGGTATGTGATTATGTGCCTTGACACCAAACTTAAATCATTTGCATCTTGGATCTCATCATACTTATTTGCAAAGTTTTATATTCGTACGTTTTTCCTTTCTTGCTGCCCTATTTTCAATGTTCCTGAGTGTACATAATTTGCATGTAGTCTATTCGAGAACGTTTTCCTTTTGAACGATATTTTTTACATAACATTTTTCTAGAACGTTTGTAATCTATTTTAGAGCGTTTTAGAAATTTTTAAAACTTCAAATATCTGTAAGCAATATTAAATATATGTTTTATATATTATTACAATTTTCATGTCATTTATTTTAAGTTAAATTAAGGTCGGAATTTTGAATAAGTTCCTCAATATTTTTCAGATTTTTTTATTAATGTTTTATTTATTTATACTATAACAATGAAAGCTGAATTAACTTATAAATGGTAATGTAATTACTCAAAGAAATTATCACTCTACTTTTTATATTTTACTTCTCCTTTGCATTAAAGAGAAACAATTAAAATTTCATTGGTAATTGTTCTGCTGCTAAAAACTTTTCTACGAAAATACGAAATTAAAGCTTTTAAATTTTATATATATAGAACTTATCTATGTTTTTATTAAATTTAATCAAAACATTTGTTTCTTGAATTTAATTTCCTTTATAGAAAATATATCAATTATTAATTTTAAGAGTATTTGTAATAAAAAGAATGTTCCTTAGAGTTAAAAAAATTATATTGAAATAAGAAAGAGATAAATAGGAAAATTATTTATTTTCTATTATTAAATGTTATTTCAAAATAACGAGGAAATAAGTATTCAGCTTCCCTTGACATATTATTTTATTTTTTGCTTTAGATCGAATTAGTAGATCTAGAATTTTGAATTTAAAAAAATTTTAGTTTATATTTTAAAAGATTATTATATAAAATTACATATTACTTCTATTTTTTAAGGTCAACACATGTTCAGTGCAAAAAGTGATGAATATTTGTTGAAATACTTTAATTTTGAATAAAGATTGACGATGTTTCTGTATTTTTATTCAACGCATGTCAAAATACACACAAAAACAACAAAAAATTCAAATATGCCAAATATCTAAATTTGTTATTAATTTTCTTTTCTCATTATAATGAAAATTCATCATATAAACCAAGATATTTTCATTAATTTCCATTTACTATTATAATAACTTACATATGATTTTATAAATCATTGGAAGCTATTTTTACTGACATAGCTATAAAAATATTTAAGCGTTAAAAGGATTAGGGGATAAATTAATTTCTATAATTGATTAAAGAATGAAATAATTCCATTAAAATATCGAATCGATCTAGTTAAATGTAATCATTACCATTAGTGTAAAGGAAACGAATAGTTTGCTAAGTAAATCACTGAAACTAGTTTTGAACTATTAGGAATAGTTTAAATTGATTCAAGTTCTCCATATCATTACTTTAAAATCGAAATAACGATTTGGAATATTTATAACAAACTTTTGTTATTTGGAATTTAAATAAATCTTTCTGAAATCGATAAAAATATGAGAATTTATGTTTGATGAAAAAGAATTCAATGTGCTTTTAATTAATTATTGAAAGGGATTTTTCTTTCAGAAAATTTCACCAAATTCACGTGTTTTTTCATTAATTTTATGTATAGTTGAATTGGCAAAACATCGTTTGTGAAGTTTATTTATTTTATTAAAATTACTATTGAATGATTAAATGTTTAAATTCATTAGATGTATTCAAAATCATTGGAATTATGGAAAATTTGCATCCAAATAGTTGAGGAAAAATCTAGGTTATGATTTCCATAAAGCACAAAGCTGATTTATATGTTGATGAAAATAAAACAACAGCCGTTCTATTTTCTTCTGCAAATTGGGTAGATTTGTTTTTAGAAAACTATTTCATTCTTATTAAAACATTTCATTTGTTCACACTTTAGTATTTAGAGCTCCTAAAGTTAGAGAACCAACTAGACCACTCAAAAAATACCCAAATATGAGCATGAAATCAGTTTTTAATGAGCTTAATTTAGAACTTCCAATTACCATTCTAGTTTATGGAATTGGATTATTGGATTAGCTTTCTTCAACAGTGACCCAAATCAAACTTTAACTTTTCATGTCAAAACGTAGAGTCTACCATTTGTTTGTGTAAAAACTTCCTGAAAATATTTAACATTATCAGATTAAGAGGATGTTTTTATTAAAATACCAAATATGTCTCTCATGAAATAAATTTTTAAGCGATTACTTTGCGTATCAGTACGCTACCCAAAATATATCGTTTTTTAAATTATTTCTCTTATGAACTTATAGTATTGTAAAATAAGTATTTTGTTAATATTCCAGAAGTATCAAAGAGCCTCAGTCACTCAGTTTCAGAAATACTATTTTAAAATGTTTCAACAATTTTCAATATAATGTAAGCTATTTGTGTTAGATAAACAATCCAAAAACCAATTCCTCATATGAAAATTTACTTTAACTTGACTATAAAAATTTAAGAGCAAAGTTAATTTTGTCACATTGGAAACGATATCTTACCACTACTTAATGACCAACTAATCTGTAAGAATATTTATATATCAAATTTAAAAATTCAAGAACACAAGAAAATGCATGGAGGATCTTTATAAAGATTTTGCTTTAAGTACTTATTTAATAAACTAACAAAACAATTTATTGTTCTTACTGGCTATATAGTTAAAAAAATGTTGCGAACAGAAAAACTTTCTCATGGTATTACATTTACTAATGCGTTAAATTGCATGTGCCGTGGTGGCCTAGTTTGTTGGGACATCGTTCTCGTTACCAAAACGTAGTGAGTTCGATTCCTGTCTTAGCCAAAGATCCGTTGATTTCGACTGGGGCACATAGACTGGGGCACATAAAATATGGTATTATCTTCTATGTGTATATTCCAAATTAATACCTCTGAGAGTAGTTGGAGCTAGGCTGTGGGTCTTCCCTGGTTTCAACCTCTAAATAAGAAGATCCAGATGGTGCTGCCATCTATGAGCAAAAGTCGTACTTCCAGCTTCGTATGAGGGTGCTCTGTAAAAAACGTTAGACCCTCTATCTGACTTCATTCTCCTAGTCCCTGACCCAAGTGTCATAAGTAACAACAAAAAAATATTGCTGCATGAAAAAGAAAAGTTCATTTTTCATCATTCTAAATTTTCTTTTGATTACAAAACTGATATTTTCTAATTACAATATTTTCAAATTTAAGTGTATAAGAAATTCTATTCTTAATGTCATTATTAAAATGATAAATTATTTTTGCATTTTTATTGCAGTTTAGTATTATAATAAAAACTGCACATATCATCTTAAATTCGGTGTGTTAAAATAAGTACATTCTGCGAAATAATAATATATTTAAATAACAATGTAACACATCATTATTAATTAAATTAATGTCATGCTGAATCATACTTATTTGAATATGAATCATACTTATTTGAAAAGTATAAAGATGTCAATGAATATATTGATTATCTTTATAATAAATGATAATATGCCAAAAAACATTTTGAATAGATAAGACTAATGTTAACAGACAATTAAGTTTCATAATGTATAATAAACTATAAATTTAATGAATACCTTGTAAATAATCTTATTTTCCCTAAATTTGTAAATTGTAAAGAAATGATAAATTTTTCCACTTTTTTATCAGATTATAAAAAATTAAAACTAATTATGGTCATAAGCACATAATCATCAAAACTGGCAGCATATTGTATGTCATCAAAAAATTAACATACGATACAAGAAAATGTATTTTTTAGCATGAAAAGTATGTATAAATAAATTAACTTTATCTAGATTATAAGCCTTATTATTTTTAATGAAATTAAATACAGGGATATAATCTTATTACTAAGCAATTCTAAATTCTTTCCTCATATATTGTTGAACTTAAGAGAAAAAACACACCACTCTATCAAAAGTAGTTACTTTAAGTTGCCAAACTAGAGAAGAGATCTTGTTTAATCTTTAGCGTAGAGCTTCGAAATTTCGCTTTAGGGTCGTAAAGCTAAATAGCATTCCTGAAACCAACTTTGTCGAAAGTCTTTGCATGTCAAATGTACAATCCCCTTTGACAACTAGTCGTGAAATATTACGAGCAACCTAATATTACAAAGTGAACAAAGAGTATTCAAATTGTGTAAATTGATGTATTTTATGAAAAGGGTATATTTTGATTAGGCCAAATAATATTCAAGTTTCGATAGATATCAATGATTTATTACCATTTAATATTAAAGATAACATAAAGGAGCACATAATTCTGTTTATTCGAAAATTATTCTAACTTTTCAATTGCTTATAGATGAAAATATTTACTTACACATTAATTACTATATTATTTACTTAATGATTTTAATTTCTTGATATAAATGTTATTTATTATGATAAATTCAATTTACATAAATATACTACTTTGAAATTTTAAAGTACACACATATTCTTAATATACAAATGTTTGCAAGAAGTCATGCATAATAATACATTTCTTATTAAACATTCTTACTTTTAGTTTTTAATCAGTTAAAACAAATATATAATGATATAGAAAAAGCACATGAAAATAAAATGTTATTATTTAACATATTTTGTAAATAATATATGATTGAGATTAAATATGCTAAAATAGCACAGGATATAATAGGAATAATAAAACTAATTCAAAGAATTAAAGCAAACAGAAATTTTACACAATAAAATATGTTTTTTATGCTTATTTGAAACATTAAAAGTCCACAAAAATACAAGTACGTAAATACTAAAATTTAAGGTAAACAGGAAATTTATAAAATATGTTTTTTTACTTATATGAAATTTTAAAACACAAAAATACAAGTTCAAAAACGATATCTAATTTGTTTTTTTTTAATAATTTTCATTTATTGGGAAAATATGATTTATTCTAAGTTTCATCAACATTTCAATATTATTTTATAAAAAAAATACATTCTGATTCTTTGTTTTGTTTATATTTTGAAAAAATAAAAATATACTATATTTAGAAAATTCTCTCTTGCCAAAGAAAATACAATTTTATTGTATAAAAATATATATTTATTTATACCAACATTCAGAATAAATACATATATCTATCTATCTATATATGTATATATACGTATATATATATATACATGACCTTCACAAGTAGAGAAATCTTTAGAATAATGAATTTTAAAACAGAAAAGGCATAAAACCGTAATAGTTTTAGCTGTTATAATGTAATATTAATTTTATTTGTCACTAAAAGCAACATCCTCAAAAATAATACCTACCTAGAAATTATATAAATTAATAGAGAGGGAAATATTTCCCTATCTATTTACTTAATTGTTTTTTCATGTGCATTTATATTACTATATATAATTTTTCTTTTTTATACTGTAAGTCCTAGAAAAATATGTACTTTGATACAGATAAACATTTTTTTTTTAATTTTCATAAAAAAAATTAGAAATTTAAAATAACAAGAATAATTGTTCTGATATGGTCAGCTATCCTTACAATATATTATTTAATTTCCAAACCACCATTTAATATAATATAGTCATGATATTAAATTTACTCCACTCTCAATTTGGTTTTCTATACTGTCTCTGAAGCCAATGTTATTTCAAATGTATAAATAGACATCGCATATATATTTAACCTTACTACCGTCACAGATTCGTTACATTTCTTATTTGATATTTTCTCAGTTGTATAGAGCAGATATGATAGTTTCATAACAATGATAACATGACACAATGAAATAAAAATGTGGATTCCTAATAATTAGAATATTTGTTTTACAAAATGAGCGTTACTATGTGATTTTTTAAATATTTTATGAATTATTAGCCTAGGGTGAATGTGGATTCCATACAGTACCAATTTTTTTATTGGGTTTTGCCTTTTCACGTTCAAATTTATTTAGAAAAGAATATTTTACAAAACTGGGAGTCATACATCCATGCTTTGAGTACAAGCATAAAAATTTGAAATATTATAGCTTCTTGTATGGCCAGATATCTACCACAAAGTTAATCTAAAGTTGTAATAAATAAATTATACAGGATCCAAACACACTAAGGTAAACAATTTTGTTGATATTTCTCCTCTTAGTTTATTTGATCACAGCATAATAGCCATTTTAGCAATATAAAGGTAGCTGTAAAAATATTTTTAAGCTTGAAATAGGTGGAGGGTAGTACATATTGAAAGTTAAAACCACAAGAAGCTACGTTGCATTTGAATTGGCAAATAAGATTTAAAAGGCAGAGGTAAGACTATAATTCTGTAACTAGGACTACACCTCAAGATATACATTTCAAAACGCTCAGTTCCACTATAAACTACCAATTTGCTTTTTTGTTGAGATCGGAAACACTCAAACCTCGTATACTTCTTATTAGCAACAGTAGATGAAAATCCTCTTTTATAAGTCATGAAGTCACCATAAGCAATTTATTTCATGGAATGACAATAACTCGTTCATTAGAAAATAGTATCCTTCTCTTTAGTGTCACACATTCATTCATGAAAGAAGACGATATTTGAATATTTTGCAAAAAATTGTATATAAAAATTTGGAGTTAAAAATATTGCTGAATACGGAAAATAGTAATAAATAGGTTCTTGAATTCGTTAATAAAAAGCAGATTAAACAATTGCAAACCATTCTGATCTCTTATCATTCAAAACTAACTGCTTCCAGATAATATCAATAATCATGTGACTATAACGTTAATCTTATAGACACTAAAGACTATATTTAATCGAAAAAACAAAAACTCTCGATTATCTTCCAATCACATCCATTTCTAACACATTAACAGAAAATTTCTAATTAACCAACGACTTAATTGTTGAAACAAAATGCTTATTGTTGAAGTAAAAAGTCTTATTATTGAAGCAAAAAGTCTTATTGTTGAAGCAAAATTCAACAAAAAGATTTTAGTCTTTCAAGAAGAATTGCAAGTATCTTCTGTCACAATATTTTTACTCAAACAACAATTCTCATCCTTTTAACCATTTAAAATTCTTATTCCACTTCACATGACTACCAATTAAAAATAAATTTCTCTGAAAACAAATATTAAGATTTAAAACTGATAAGAGGTTTTAATAAGACGCACTTAATTTCATAAAAAACTATCTTTCACATTTCAAGAATTATCAATGGAGAAAGTCAAAGTAGGAATGGAGAAAATCTCAAATTTATAGCGATATACGCCTTTTTTGCACACAACAAAACATTACGAAACTCATTGTGACCTTAGAACTTGGATAATATGAAATATGTCCCACATCAGTCCTTTCCCATTTATAATAAAACAAAATTTTAACTAACATATAAGGCAAGTTTTTAAGCTTCTAATGTCAATGAATAAGTAAAATAAATTCATCAGTAACAAATACATATTTTATTTGTCTACATTTTATTTGAAAAAAAGTAGTCTATTCATTCATATTACAGCAACCTATTCAGATTTAAGTATTGATTCATAAACTAAAATAAATTCTCAAATGAGTTTTAGAAAGATAATTTTAATGTTTTATTATTGGTTTTCATTCCCTAATCTAAATCAATGTCATTGATTAAATTTTCAATTGTTTTTGAAAAGGTGATAACTTTAGTACATTCTCCTTTAAACTAGATGTCTTATCGATTTAAATTCAGTATTTTTAAATTTCTCAATTTGCAGTCGAATAGGGAAAGACTGGAATACCGATGACCATTCAAAATCGTTTTTGAGCCTCGAACGCAGCTGGCTTGTTGTCGCATCTTCTGTTGGAAAGCATTTGATGTGATTGATTTTGTGATAAGAGACATTTTACAGTTTTTTTGTTTATTTTAACACCTTCCCTTTAAGTTACGAAAGAAATATCTTTTAATGATGCTTTCATAATATTTTTAGTTTACAACTTGTTTGTAATGTCCTTTATATTAACATTCTACCGAAATACCAGTTAGAGTAGATTCCTACAATTTTATCATCACATTATTTATATTTATTAATAAATAAAATATGTGAAAATTTTTTAATAAATTGAAAAAGTAGATATGCATCAAGGGTAATTCATAGCTCAAAAAGTTTGATTGAATTTTGAAGTAAAAATTTAATTAAACTTTTTATTTGAATTATGTTTTATGATTTGTTTAAAACTTTGTTTTATGTGAAACATATATATTGACAAACAGAGTGAAAGCGTATACGGAGAGTTTTCAAATATTTCTTTAAAAATATCATGTTCACATAATTATATTTTGTACACAATAAAAAAATTCCTATTTACCATTATCAACTATAACTATAATGTATTATTAAATGTTAATTTAACAATCCACGCAGATAAAAGTGTTTAGTTATTTTAATTTAAATTTACAAAATTTCAATAATTAAGATAAGTATATTTTTTATAAATAAAAAGGTTTTTTGGGGTCAGAACATTATTTTGTAAGCAGCAATGCTTTTACCGTTTATCTTAATAGGTATTTTTAAGTTAAATATAGAATTATATCAAGAAAATATTCCTATTCTCATACACAAAAATATACTTAGATATTGTGAAAGTAAAAAGTTTTAAATTTTTTTTTTTTTGTTATCGCATTTTTGAGACAATATAAAAATTATCAGAATAGCTTATAAAATTGCTGGTTCTAACAACTTTTTAAAATCACCATTAAAATTATAAAAAAAATTGCAAAATGTATTTAATGTTTTAAATTTAAATTAAGTAATATTTATTGAAAGAAGGAATATTTTATACGTAACCAACTCGTGCTGGCACGTCTTACGATGTTAAAGCAAATCTTTCTAAAAAATTTTGATACATAAGTACATTCCTCAATTAGATAAAAATATTTTAATGACATTGTCTATTTTTCTGAATATCGTAGAAGCTCTTATTTTTGAGAACCTGTATTGACCCGTAAAATAACTCGTAAAATAGAAGAATGAGTGTTAGTTCTGAAAACTATTTTTTTTTTTTTACCAGAATTCTCTGTCAAAAAAATTATTTAAATAAGTATTATATAAAAAAAACATGCAAAACAACTCATACTTAAAAGTAATTTGTGCAAAATTGCTTTAATTTAAGACAAAAGAGTTTGTAATAAAAAAATGCGTTTATTGCTGCATGTTCTCGCAGCGTTAGCATTAGACATACTGAAAACTTACAAGAAAAAGGTTACCAAAAATAGAATGATTACAAAGAACGCCAAGGAAGGTGCTCCGTAGTCAAGGGTATCCATTATGAATAAGGAATATAATTTTTATTTCATTTTACTGATTGAAAATCAGACAAAATACTCTCAAAAAACATTTTGTCATATCTTCATTGTAACAAAACATTTTCTTATTGGTTATCACAAACAAGTACCTCAGTATTCTTAATCATTCATATACTTTTGTAGACGGTCGGTACACGACATCATTTTCTTCTTGCTCGACATCTGTGTGAAGATTCTTTTTCATTGTAATTTATTATTGTTCTTAATCATTTAATCATGTGATAGTTCTTGTATGCAAATTATATCTGTTTCTTCGTTCTGAAAGTCCTGAAATGTAACTGCGTTCAAGAATAAGTTTCTATGTTGAATTTCATGCATGCGTGTATCCTCACTCAAATCAGGTAAATGTTTGTGCTTTATTTCAGCTATGAAAGTAATAACCGTTGCATGTTAAGATAACCTAGGTATAATTTTTTCTTCAACATCATTGCAAGTATAAATATACAAGTACATTGTATCTAAAATGTCATATTTATAAGGAAATTCCAAGTTATGATTATTACTTTAAAGTACGTTACGATATTTACATTTGAAGCTATTGATATACTCTGTTATATGATCTGTGAGATGTGGTTTAGATTAAGCAGTGGAAATCCAACACAGGTTAATTGCTTAAAAAATATCGGCATTCAGCAACAGTATACATAAATTGGTAGATTGGTAGATTTATATACTACTGATGACCGAATAGTATACAACCTGATACTATTCGGTCATCAACAGTATATAAATCTACCAGGCCCGCCCTTCAGAGACTGGGCGAATGAAGTCAGAAAGACCGTCTTAAGTTTTTGATACGAAGGTTGACGTAATTTTATACGAAGGTTGACGTAAGACTTTAACTCTTACATTGGCAGCACCATCTGAGTCTTCCAATTTTGAAATTGAAGCCAGAGATGAACCATAGCCTAGCTTCAACCATCTTCTTTCTATCTTTATCTTTATACTTTATTCAAATAAGTATGATTCAGTATGATATTAATTTAATTACTAATGATGTTACATTATTATTTAAATATATTATTATATCGCAGAATGTATATATTTTAACACACCGAATTATAAGATGATATGAGCTTTTTTTTATTATAATACTAAACTCCAATAAGGATGAAAAAATAATTTATCATTTTAATATTGACATTAAAAATATAATTTCTTATAAACTTAAATTTAAAATATTGTAATTTGAAAATATCAGTTTTGTAATAAAAAAAATTAGAATGATAAGAAATGAACTTTTTCTTATTCATGCAGCAATATATTGTTGTTATCACTTACGACATTTGGGTCAGGTACTAGGAGAATGAAGTCAGAAAGAGCGTCTAACGTTTTTTACAGAGCACCCTCATACGAAGCTGGAAGTAAGACTTCGGCTCATAGATGGCAGCACCATCTGGATATTTTAGAGATTGAAACCAGGGAAGACCCTCAGCCTGGCTCCAACTACTCCCAGAGCTATTAATTTGGAATGGGAACACGGAGGACATTGCGACCAGACATATTTTAATTGCCCGAGTCACCTTAGTGAATACATCAGCTCTTCGGCTAAGCCAGGATTCGAACCCACTACCTTTCGATACTTAGCAACCAGGTTACCATGACCTCTAATTTAAATTTGTAACTGTATATTTATAATCTTCCAGTAATGAGAACTAACCAAACCACAATAGTTCCCAAATTAAATATGCTAAATACGAAAGAATTGAACATTTAAAAAAAATTCTGTTCATAAATGTACCAAGGTGTTGATAAATATCACAGTATGATTCCCAACTTGAATGATTTCATGCAATATAGTGTTTTCTTGAGTAATTATTGGATTCATTCCATGTTTATATGATTAGAATGTGGGGTAAATAATATAAATATGCTGAGTATATATGTATGTTTCTTTTTTCTCTCATTATATGTTGATAATACACACAATGATAAAAACTGTTATAATTTATGTAAGGAAAATCACGTTCAAATAGATATATTATGAGATATAGCAATATAAAAAAATTTATTTAAGAAGAAATTTAATTTTATAGTTTACAATATAAAAAAAAAATAAAAAATCCATTTAGGGTAAATGCAAGTTTTTCCACAGTCCATAACATTAGTCTGTTACGTGTCATATAAATTTCATAAGTTACTACCACGTAAGGACAGTTTTGAAATATATAACTTTAATTTATCATTTAAAATTTAAATCATAAAATGTAAAAAAAATAACCATAAATATTCAAAATTTAAAATTTTTCACAATGCTATGAATTAGGAAATTTTAATTACAAATTTTGATTTTTATGAGATTTATATTGAATTATTTGTAAATTTAGCATTAATTATTACTTTATAATAATTTATATGTAGTAAGACACGTTTTATTTGAACTTAGTTAATAAAAATACCAAAATATGCATGGAAAAAAATTTATCAAAAGAATCGACGATGCAAAGAAATTTGAACATATTCCCAAGGAGGGAAAAATCCACTAATTTTTTTTTCTAGTTTCTTTTGAACTGTCTTTTACATTTTCTTAAAGTTGGAAGTCAACGGTTATAACGTAGTTGCAGAGAATAGAATGTATATACAAAAGGGAAAATGCTAAATTCAATATGTGCAATTTATTTTTCTTTTGGGAATGCTTTCTTAGTAAGGAAACGACAAAAGTTCCCGTTATAATGAGTTTTATGCTGACAGGAGTTTTTGACTTTAGACATTCTGAAAGAAAATAAAATTATAAAAAAAATATTGGAAAGTTTAAAATATTTTCATGCTAGGGTTTTTGTTTTAAGAAATATGTGCTAACACACCATTTCTTGAAATTGATTGGCATTTCTAAGAAGTATTATGTAATGTTGAATGAATAATAGAAGTAAAATAAGAAAAAAAAATCCCAATTATTTTGAATTTAGCTTTATACATTCAAATATTTTTGACAAATTTTATTTTATATCAACATTAATAAGCCACTCTACTTACTCTGACAATTTTACCAAAAATTTCCAAAATCATGTTAAAAGAAAACCTAATTTACCTATTTTTGTTATCTTACTCACTTTCCCACACTTAACATACAAATTTTGGTTCGAAAAAGTAATTTATTTTTAATTGAAAAATTAATGTTCTTGAAATTTTCTCTTTGCAAAATTAATCTTATGAATGCTAAAAATACCTTATTTAATTTTTCTATTTTCATTCGATATTTTTATTCAAAAATAATTATTTTACCAGAGACTTTAGTCTCCCAACAAATTTTGATATTTAATATAAATTCAAAAATCATAGTAGGAAATAAAATTAAACACTTTGTTTAACGTGGGGGCACTCTTTAATTTATAAATTGTAATTAGATTTTTCAGAACATATGCAGAAGAAAAATATGATAATATTTTCAAGCTATTGAACGAAGAAATAACTATGCTAAGAAATATTATTAAACTATACTAAGAAAAATGATATCAAGAAAAATGTTAACTATACTAAAAACATGTAGTATTTAAATCAAATTTCTTTAACATGGATAAATTCTTATTTTTTAGATAAGAGAAACATATTTTATGTCTACAGTTAGGTCCTAACATGAATCGTTCACAATACAAAATATCAAAATTAAATTTGCCTTCGTTTGATCAATAAAGTAACTTTTATTAAGCTATGATAAGTTTTTAATTTTTGTATAAGGATTTTTTATAGTATTCATATGCTAAGAAAATTTATATAATTTTACTATAGTTGAACACATACATATATATATTATAAAGTTAAAAAAAACATGATAGAAAATATTTTTTTTGTCTGATTTCAAATGTACGTGTATAAGAATAATTCATTCACATTGTTCAATATTCCGCCCAACCTTTCTAGTGGTTAGCATAACTGACTACGGATGGGGAGGACCTGGGTTCGAATCCCGGCTCGGGCATGGATGTACTTTCTCTCTCTCTCTCTCTCTCTCTCTCTGTTTCTTGTCCTTTTCCCAGATGATGGATGAATGTGGTCCACCCTATAAACGAGTTTGTGGTGGTGTGGCATGGACAATGCTACTCGTACCTCCGTGACTTGGTTCACAAGTGCCCACCAGGTAACGATAAAATGAATAGCAGTTTCCGGCCTTGTTGTGTCAAATCAGCTAATGTTACTTACTTGCTCAAGGGGGCTCACCATTAAAAATATTAAAAAAAACCCATTGTGCAATATTACAAACATTGACATTTCAGATGAATACCTGATCATTGGATATAAAAAATATGGAATCATTAATACTAGAAGAAGGACTATTTATGTAAGAAATTTTTATTTCCTAATTAATGGTCACAGTTCAATAAATATGTCCTTCAAAGTTTAAAAAAAGAACACCTAAGAAAATGGTAATCGTGTGATAACTGGTTTAATATTCATTGATGATATGGGGACAGGAATGAAGTCACTAAATCATCCATAAATATTATATATAGACCAACATTCATTAAACATATCACTCAAAGTTTGGAAAGAAAGGACACTTATATATATGAACTGAATATTTAATATATATATATATATATATATGGACTGAATATTTAATATATATATATATATATATAACCAAGTATAACATATATTTTAATGAGAATTTCGAAATCAACTTGTTTGTGCTCTTGTAACATTTTAAATTATAATACTACAGCTCAAAGTACTCTATTGAGTTAAAATGATCACATGCTATTTTATGAATTTATTACACAGAATCACATAATAGTTGATTTCTAATGTATACATTTAAATACATTACTTATGGCATTAAAAGTTGTGAAACTTACTTAGCATATCTTCTAAGGTAAATGAAAGCCCCCGTGAAAGGTATTATTAGCGGTCAAAGATTCAGACTAATAGCATATATCTCTCTTGAGCCTCAGGCTCAATTGATATGAAGCTGACACATTTCTCTGAGAGTAACAACGGTAGAACCCTAATAAAGGCTACTTGATCGATAATGGCTACAGTGAGTAGGTCCATGAGCATATTTAAACAAATTTAGAAAATATGACATGATGTTCTAAGCATATTAACATTATTTAATTCAATGAGAAAATACGGAATTTATGTGCATTCGTTTCTTGAAGTTGTGAAACTATTTTATATTAAAAAGTATTTAAATAGATGGTAACTGAAGAGTTAGCATTTGTATACAAGAATCTTCTCTCTAGGCTGATTGTTATGAGTTTTATTTTCATAAGTATATTGTTAAAAGTTTTATGATTGTTATAAGTTTTATTATTTACAAGAAATTATGAAATACTTGTCAACTATTACTATTTCTAGGAAGAGAAGTTTATGTAATATATCGGTATGATTTACACACTTATCCTATCTTAGCATTTTCTTCTAGCATTTTTCTCTTGAATAGTTAAAATGATTAAATCTTCAGCATCTGACAACTATAACAATTTGGAAATAATTGCCAATATTCATCTTCAAATGTATATTAAAATATCAAAGTTTATAAAATTAAATATATAATTTTTTTCTAACTGGTTTGCAAATTAGATTTTAATTGTCTTTATAAAAAAAAATTTATTTCACCCAACATTATTGATAATAAAGAACATTTTATTTAAAGATTTGAACAACAAACCTAGAAATAAATTTATGTATTTAAATTTGTTCATAATACAGTTTTAAAATAATTTACTAAGCAGTACAGACCTGTTAATGATTGTGAAATACTTTAAATTTTGAAGATATGTATTTTCTAAATTGGAAAGTTAATGTAGTGCATCTACAATGGACCGATTATTTTTAATTTAAAAGAACGTTGCAATAATCAAATATATTTCAAAATATGGAATTAAGCTTTAAATATACGATACATCTTATAAGAAACTTGAAATTATCTCTCTTAAATATTTTTATATATTTATAGCAAAATTTAAGGAATATGCTTTAAGATTTATCTCTTTACATTCTTTTAGATATAAATTAAAATCTTTGTGTAAGTAACATTTATTTCTTATTCAGCATTTATTTTTAATGTTAAAAGAATAAAGTATAGAAATCTTCACGTTTTCAAAATTTTTACTCTTAGTAATAATTTATAACGAGTAAAAAATGGACATGCAAATGTTTACATGTTAAAATAGTGTAAAATTATGATTGTATTTTAAAGTGAAACCTATTTTCCATGATCTTTTTCAATTTTTGAACTAATTAATTTGCTAATCTAATTTACAATTTAGCATCACAATTCAAAGATGTGGTTATTTATTTTTATTCTATTAAAGGAAATGTGAATAGTCATATTTTTTTCTTTGTGATGTGATAAGAGTCAAATATACTCAAAATTAGTAAATTCATTTGAAAAGAACCATTTTTTCTTTTATTGAAATATACGTCTTAGAAAATTAAGAATAAATGAAAATTATTTTCATCGATATATTCATTGCAAAATAGTATTTTTTCTTCAACTGATTAACAGTTATATAAAATAACGAATAATCTGAGGCTTTTGAAGCCTCAGATAATTCATTATTTTTGACATTTTGCCTATTGATTTTAACTTACCTGTAAAATATTCTTGGCTTTAAGAGATTAAAATTTTTATCCAGTCAAATCATTACAATATTCAAAGTATGTTGGATATTTGTTACGATTAGAAATTATTTTAGTAAATACTTCCTGTTTCGGTAACAAATGTAATATGTCTTACATTATTTAAATTGTTGTAAATAAATTCCCTATATAGGAATTATCTGATCTATAAATATAAATGAATGACTTTTTTTAAAAAAATCAATGAAACATTGAAAACTGAATTCCAATACGTCATAACTTAATTCAATTTTTCTCTATTTTACAAAGTCTAACACATAATCAAATGTACAATGATATAAACTTAAAAGCAAGTTTTATAATATTTTCTTTTAATTAGAGCATGTTACAGAATCCAATTTGCATTATTTTTCATAAATATATAAGGGGTATGAAATCTTACTCTTCATAATTTTATTAATCAAGCAAGTTTTTTGGCAAACTAAATTTCACTATTAGTTTTTTGAATACACATGCTTATAGCCGATTATTATTTATTCTTTAACTTTCAACTCAAAATTTAGAATTCGTTTAATTTAAACTCGCATACTCATAACAAAAGATTCATTTCTGTCCACTATCGAACAGTTGGATAACTTGCAAATGGGCACTTTGTAGCATTTCTACCCTAATTAATTTAATATTTATCATCCTAAGCTAATTATTATAATTTCGCTCCACTTTCAAGCGATTGCTATCACAAATCACTTGCCAAGCAAATTCGTTGAAAGCTGTAAGTAAAGACCAGTTCATATACACACTTAGAAATCCTTCACTTGCTTCGTTACTTCATATTGGAAATTAAAGCGGGGACTTACTAAATAAATTGGATAAACTGATTGCAAATCAGTTTTAAGGGTTGAAACCCGAGAAACGTGTCTTCCACGCGAGTAGCCATCTCCTTATCAATTCCCATGGGCCGTGGAGAGAAGTGAAATAGCCCTATTGTAAGATCTGAAAGCAGAGAGGTTTTATTCTAATCGAATCCCACTTGAGAATTTAATGAGATGCAATCAAATTACCCAGATGTCAGAATGCTTGACGACTGAAGATAGTCTTTTGAAGTCCCACACATCAAATTCCCTTAAGGCTTTGCTGTCGCCTTCTCTTTCAAAATTTTAATTATATGTATTTGATTTATTAGAGATTCTCAACGGAAAATAAGCTCTCCTACTTTTTTTTCCTATTTTTAAGGACTTGTGAAACAGTTTGTATCTAATATGTCTCTATATCCGTAGAAAATCAATTGGTTATATTTCAATACATAAATTTATTAATGCGCTATATGTATACTTATAATAGATAAGGCATCAAAAATATAATAAAGACAGAAATAATTTTATTAGGACGGATAGGAATACATATTTTGCTTTTCTATTCTACATTTTGAAATATTGATTTTCTCAAATATTTTGAATTTCTTTTTCAAAACAATCATGTTTTCCAAAGATTTGCTATCTCTTGAGTTGTGCGATTGCATTGAATTTTCCTATATATCTTTAGAATTAAAATATATCTTTAGAATTCTACTTTTTTTTCATCAATCCGTTTTATATTTCGATAGAATTTAAAAATTCAATACAATATCACTCTTAATTTGATAAAAAAGTTAGCTATTTTGTGCTTATACGACATTCTCCTGTAAAGTGATCTTATAACTTAATATAAGTTGTTCTTTGCAAAAATTGATTTTTTTTCTTAATAAATTAACTAAAATGAAAACTAGTTAAAATACATAAAAATTTTATAGATAGAATTATAGAGCTATATATATGTGTGTATGTAAATATATATTATTATTTTATTAACGTATTAATATATAATATCATTATTACTTTCTCAGAAAGCATTTCTCTTAAATTTCATACAAGAAAATAAGCTGAAACTAAATGAAGTTACATGAGGGGATGGAAATTTGTGATAAATACTCTATATTTTAAGGTACCCCTTCTAAATATAAAACAAATATTGAAGCTGTCCTTTGAAAAGATTTCAATATAAAATTCCAATACCTACATAATTGTTGTTATGTAT
>JAPDSC010104506.1:61158-115536 GCA_026290005.1 Latrodectus geometricus | reverse complement strand
ATTTAACTTTTAACTTATTAACTTTCTTTTTAACTTTTAACTTAACTTTTAATTTAACTTTTAACTTATTAATTTTCGGATTTTAACTTTCGAAAACGAACATTCTAACCAACCAGACCACCACAGCCATGAATATATATATAGCGGTTATTAAACGTTTCATACCCAATAGATGCCATCCCTCTAAATTTAATAAAATATTATAATGTATAACGCTCTATTTGAAATAAAAATTGTGTTATTTAACCAATTAAAGTAACTGTTTTATTCAAAAGTTAACTTTTAGATTTCTTAGATTGACAACACACATTGTATAAATTGATTGCTTTTATTATGTATTTTTATTCATTAACAGAGGTTACACGAATGTCAAAAGTAGAAGAAACAGCTTAGGACAAGCAATGTGACAATCTGCTAAGTAAAAACAGTTTAAGAGGTCCTTAAACTATGATTCCATATAATCATGGTTTCCATACTAAGAGGAAAAAGTATTCAAATTCCAAGAAATTCCAACTCAAATAAACTTTCGTCATTAAATATAAAATCATATTTACATTTATAAAACAATGAAAAATTAATCGCTAAATGAAAATAATATGACAGTAAAAAATGTTACTACTCTTATTTAAAAAACAAAAACTCATTGACAATGGATAAAAATAGTTTCATTACAAAACTTCATATGATGTTCTTGATACATTAACGTGACATCACGTCCTCTAACAGCTGAAAACTGTTGGAAGGATTCCTTCCGTTTTATGGGTGATCTTTTCATAAATTCATTCACATGCTCAGAAGAAGCTTTGAAAACTTCCAAGCGCTTACCTTAGAAATATATTCGTAAAAATGCAACATCCATCTTTTGTTGTACAGTTGCAGCTGGGATTAAACTCATGACTTTCCCCATCTGAGTGGTGAGTCCATGATAAATAAATTTAAAATATGTATTGAATTTTTGGAAGCAGATTTACTCTGAGTTGGTCTAATGACGAAGGTTGTATGTGTACTTGGGCTGTATACATTATTTTGTTAATGTTGATGAATGAATGGAAACTTTCTAGACATTTTGATAAATGGAAACTTACGTAAAAAAAGTGAAAGGATGTCTCACATAATTATATTGAAGAAGTCGTTGTTGAACCCACATAACTGTTACAGCTAGTAACTGTTACATCAAATAACTGTTATAGCTAGTAACTGTTAAATCAAGTAACTATTACAGTTATTAACTGTTACATCTAGAAAGCAATCCAATGGCTTTCTTGATAAGAAACATACAAGTATTCATATTGTTTGTATATTTTTCAACGAGAATGTCTTTATTATTTAATCATTGTTTCTGAACCCTTTTGATAACGGTTTCTTAAGACTCAAAAATCATTTAAACTTAATTTGTTATTTTATGTTCCATCGCAGCTTGTGCCTTGAAATTTCAACCGTCTCGAGGCAGCACAAGTGGATGTTTTTTGGCATCTTTTATAGAATTGGTTTTTAATTTAATAATTTTATTTTTTTCTTTGGAAAACAGTATTTTTTCCAGGTCTTACTATAGCTTCCACATGCCTCTTATTAGTTAGATGCATGATTTTCATTTGTTTTTCTAAACTTAATGTTTTTGAGAATGAATTTCAATATTTCAATTTTTAACAGATTTCCTCATGCGAACTGAAAGGAATAAATTTTATATATGTTTATAATAGAGTTATATCTAACAATTAAATACTGAAATTTTTACAGTTTTAAAATAAATTAACAAAAAATACACAATTTTAAAATAAATTAACTTTCGTCGAAACATTTTTCGTAACTTAAAACATTTTACTAGATAGATACTCTGGTTTCCAAAAGTTAAGCAATGAACTGAAAACCTAAAATATATGCAAGAAAATTAGATAAATTTTGTTGATAATGTTTATTGTAATATTATTTTTATCATAAACTTAAAAGCAGAATCTATACATAACATTTATAGTTGGAGATATCATTCAACCTCCCAGGAACTCCGAACAGCAGAACAGGTCTGACAATGATGTCTCATGCTGTTTATGTTTTAAATGTATTCCATAAGTAAAAATATTCATTGCTAAGCTCACAGTTGGGATTTGGGGGGGGGGGTGGAGGTTAGTAAAAAAAATAATAAGAGCGTTAAGCTTGTGCTTAATGGGATTAAGGTCGGGGGAGCTGCTTGGCCATTCCATGTGGCTTGATTGAAAAATAAAGGTATCGCCAACTGCTTTAGCATTCAGATGAATAAAAAGAGACAGAATGTCTTCACTGTAGTTCTGAGCAATGAGAAGTTCCATCTGGCAGCACGTAATGGTCTATGCGTCAACTTAAAGATATTTCTTTCCATACAAAAACACTATAAATTGCATAGGCGTCCGTTTCTTGTATGTTACAAGAATGCTATCAAGTGTTTGTTTCGCTCCAGATGTAAACATATCGAGAATTACTCGGTAAATCAAAAGGAACTTAACTGTGAACAGCATTAGCCTCCACTGATTTGTAGTATCTCTTCGATGATTACGTGCCCAGCTCTTTCTATGGTGAGATGGAGCTTAATTCCTACCCCTCCTAACATATAAACTTCCTTCATGTAGACTTCTGTGTACTTTCGTGGTTGATATTGTTCTTCCTGTAGCAGAAATAAGCGCAGATCTAAGGTGAGATAGAATTGCAGTCCTGTTGTGATTTGAGCTAATTCGCTAGTATCTGTCATCTGCAGAAGATACAACTCTTGACATGACTTCGATAGGTCTTAAAAATACTGAATAAGTACATAGAAATTGATTCTACATCTGACTCAACACAGAATTGTCAACATTTAGCCATTTGGCAATGACAGACATCTTTGACGCCACCCATCCTGTGTAGTGGTCAGCGTGCATGATTTCGGGTAGAGAGTTCCTAGGTTCGAATCCTGGTTTGAGTATGGGTGTACTTCCTCTCTCTCCTGTCTTTGTCCTTTCCTTGTATGAAATGAATGAAGGAAAGGACAAAGACATGAATGATTACCTACCCTGCTAACGGGTACCTATGGCAGGTGTGTACTGAGGAAGTCGGACTCCAAATCAAATTATGGGTTCAGTAGGAAAAGTGGAGCAGTGCACCCCATAATGCCAGCCTGGCTGGTACTTGATAAAAAAAGGAGATTTTTTACCTGTTTCTGTCCACTACTGGATGCAGTTTGGTTTTATTTGTAAGCTATCTAAGTTTCAGGATTGTAGACGATTTATCATGATTTTTCAACTTGTTGCTTAAATTTTGGAAAACAGTAAAGAAGTATGTAACTAAAATAGATTCAAAATATATGAGTAAGTTATATAAATATTTCCTCAAATTATTTACATATATTAAGATAAATTCATTTGTCCATTCTGTGAATCAGTCAATGCATAAAAATGCTGACCAATTCTATGTAGTTGCTGGCAGAGGACCACAACGTAGAGAAATAATATTGGCCGGTTCCAGGGGAGCCTAGTCAAGGACCCGGTTCTTTGGGGAGCCTAGTATAATTGTTCAATTTGGAGAAAAATATAAATTTTTGATTTAGTTGATAAGTTGATAAATTTTACCCACACACTTAATTTAAATCCATTCTAAATCTGCAGGCTTCATTCCTTATACTGATATAAATAGCCAATAAGGAAACAATATTATGATTAGCCGATCTGTAGATGGAAGGTAACACGTGATATTAAGTTCATATTACATGGTGCGCTGATATGTAGTAAAAACATTAAACACAAACAAAGTAGAGAGAAATTTTTTGTCTCTAAATATTACTTTTGGAAATGATTTATCAGTTAAAGTAGTTTTTTTTTTTTTTTTTTTTTTTTTTTTTTTTTTTTTTTTTTACATAAAAATTTGTATAAACATTTTATGTAAAACGAATTATCATTTTGATTGTGATGCATTAAAATTAAAGCGTAAGAGTAAAATGCAGGAAAAAAACAAACAAATGTATAAGTAAAGCTCTGTTTAAATATGTTTTTAATATAAAAACAAAATACATTGATGTGTGTACGGTAGTTCCGTCTGAAGCAACCATCATAGAGAAAGATGTTGGTAAATATTCTGAGTTCTGGGTAGCACACGCAAAAATCAAAGAAACCAATGAAACTGAAATTGAGGCAGTAGGAATGAGAAAAATGTAGAAAGCATTTCAGATATTTTGGAGAATGACCAAATTTTAAGTAATGTAAAGAAGAAATATCCAAAATATAACCCATTAAATGTTTTAATTTTGGAAATTAGGGTAACAGGTATGCAACAGTGATTTATTGCTTAACAATAAATCACTGTAAAATGTATTTCGTCATTCACATACCGCTAAAAATGTAGTAATATAAGATAAGAAATCAGTCATTAAAAAATGTATTTGTAACAAAGCAAATAGTAAAAAAGTTGAAAGGAAACGGTTAGTGTACAGTCCAAAATGTAAAGCTATTATATTTACAGATGTTTTCTATCAAATGAAAAACTTTTACCAAAGAATACTCGGACTAGAAATATGCAAATATAAGAGTACAAGAACATGAAAATTCTACTGATCATGGATATTTCATTTAAATTTTAATAACAAGACATTTAGTTGATGGACATATAGATATTATCGTTGAAAAACAGTATTTAGAAGTAAAAAGACGTGAAAAATACTGCTTCGAGTAATAGCAACAATAAATATTTTGGCTAAAAATTGTCTTGCATTTTTAGGCAGCAATGAACTTTTTTGTGCGTTTCATAGTGGAAATTACTAGATAGAAGCAGATGAAATTGTAGTTTCTCAAATAAAAAAAAATCAGTTGGAAAAGACAATATGAGTTATCTTCCATTAACAAATTTCTAAGAATTTATTGAAATATTGAACAAAAAACATTAGAAACATTTATGTCAGGTGTTGCAAAATATTTTTTAACTGTTTTTATTGCACTCCCCAGAGATTAGTGCAGCTAAATCAAGTCCATGAAACTGTGCACCCTGAAGAGGTCTAAAACTAAAAGTGGAATGTCAGTAAGGTCCTGCCTGGAGAGGCCCAGACAAGCAAGAATGTGTTCAGGAGAAGCCTCCTCCATAAAACACTTGGTGCAGTCTTCAAATTGCTTAGATCTCCCAGAGAGTTTCATTGTTTTAAGATGTCCACTGAAAAAACAAATAAGTGCGGTTTGATCCTGTCTATTGCTATAGAGCTAGAGAACCTTCTGGGCGACTGTTCCTATATTAGTGATGAACTAGAGGGGCGAGTCATGTGGTTTTAAATTGGTTCTTAGCTTTCAAAGAAATTTCCAAGTAGGTAAGAAATGCAGCGGGCTCAGTGGTTTTTTAATAATAATAATAGAATCTATTTGTGACGTAGAACCGTTATCTTTTATTTTGCTTTATGCATCACACTGGACTAAAAAAGGAAGTTTTAAGGAAACTTGAAATTTTAGGTTTGAATATTTGTCAGAGTGCAAAGATACGAGTGAGATAATGTGGCAAATATGTCTAAAAATATAATGGGCTCCAAAACTTCATTATAAAACAGCCCAGCAAGTTGCTTGAGCTTCACATTTGTTAAATCTGGTTGTAAGCTAATTTATTTCAAATGTATAGACAACTGGATATGACACCATTACCATTTGGCACAAAGAGGGAAAATGGTGGTACCTTAATGTAGTGTGGTAACCTGAGAGCATTCCATCGTAATTCAGGAAGATGGTAGATCTACTCAATTTAAAAATAGAGACCAAGAAGAAGACTCCCAGACTAGTCTTTCCACTTCCAGTGATATCATTTTACATAGAGTATACAAGGTCCACGATTTCACGTGCCCCAGACACTAATAGTGAACACGATAGATTTTTGGATGAGCCGGGATTCAAACTCTTTACCTATTAATTACGAGAACGATGCCCTAACCAACTAGGCCACCGCAACCTCTTAATAGTGAACTATGTTTCCAAATAATAATATATTTTATTATTAAAGAGCACTGGTACATTTTTTGGTGTCTGTAGATAGATGTCAGAAATAGAAATCTCTAGAAATTTTTTTTTAAGCAAATGATAAATATTTTACAGTAAAAAATATTATTTGCTATTAAGAGGTCTTGTATGAGAGATGATGTAGCTAAACTTTTTGCTTTGGGTCGAACAAAATAAAAATGCTTTGTTGGTTATATCTCTTGATGAATCTTAGAAATATTCAGCAAAACTGGAATCCCGAGAAATGTCAAAGGAAATTAATAATATGAAATACATTTTATTAACAGTTAGTTAGGATAAAATTCATTGTTGAATTAAATTCAAGAAGTTTATGCTTATTAGACTATGTCAATCCCATTTGCAGCAACTATTTTTGTGACAATTTATGTATTTCATTAAGTTAATAGTTTAAGAAATTTGTTATCGAAAATAAAAACTGAAGCAATAAATTTAGAAATAAAAAATATCATTCTATTAATGAAATATTTCGATAACGGAAAGACCTTTTTTTTTTATTTTTTTTTTTTTTTTAGTTTACTGTGATGAGGATGACAAAAGTTCATGAAATCAGGGTCAAAGAACCAATAAAAGAAATTGCTTTTACTTAATATACAACAAAACATCTTTTAAAAGACATTTTATACCACCTCAAAGAACAATGCATAAATTGAATATAAATAAAGCTCATTATTACAAAAAATCGGTAATGAAGATATTGATACAAAAGAAGTGGATGCAGAGAACTTACAATTTCTATATATTACTTTGTAAAAGCTAACATTTAACGTTGCCATAGGACATGCTACAATTTATAAAGATTAAAAAAATGTATAGAAATCATTTGACAGTTGTTTTTTTTATTTATTTATTATTATTTTTTTTAACAATATTTATTATTATTTTTATTTGTCGAGTGCCAGCCAGGCTGGCAATATAGGGTGCGCTGCTCCACTTTTCCAACTGAACCATAACTTGGCGTGGAGTTTCACTTTCTCAGTACAAACATGCCATAGGTACCCGTTTATAGGGTAGGCAACCATTCATTCGAGAAAAGGACAAAAAGACTGGAGAGAGAGGAAGTACATCCATGCCCCAAGCAGAATTCGAATCCAAGACCCCCTTATCCGCAGTTAGGCACGCTGACTACTAGACATGGTGGGCGACAACATTTGCCCATATTTTAAGTATCCCAGTCGCTATTAGTGAATACGACGTATCTTCGGTTAAGCCGGGATTCGAACTTACCACCTTCCAGTAACGAGACCAACGCCCTAAGCAACCAGGCTTCTGCGGCCTGAAAATCACTTTTAGCTCCCCATACCCTGCAAGATGAGAAAATATCATTCGATTTTATTATTTAAAAACTGATTTCTAATCGAAACTAAAATATCAAAATGTAATTATAATGCAGTTTTATTAACTGTATCTAATATTCTTGTTTTATCCAAAAAAAAAATAGAATCTTTTTGATAATTATTAATTTCTCCTTCCTTTGTACACATCCCACTATCTGGAAAGCAATTTGCGAAGGGGATATTAAACGACGTTCACGAGATAGATAACAGGCTTTACAACAATTTTCGGCCGTAAGGTTGTCTACTAAGCGGTGTCCTATACAAGAAATGTGCATGCCAAAAAGCAACATACACCGACCAATTTTCAACAGCAGTTGCGCTTGAACCTGGATACTTCATCCACTCTGTAGAACGTGATTCTACCACTAGGCCAAGAGACCTAGTGGTAGAATCACGTTCTACAAGTGTATTTATAAAGGCTACATTTTATTAAATAGCCTTCTGATTTTGGAGAAGAATTAAAAACTAGTATCTTATAGGCTGTATAATCTATCTATCAAATCCCAGCTACATTTTCCCAGCTACGAAAACTATCCAGCTACTTTTGCTACATTTTCCTATTTTCAAGGAAGCGGGAGGTTTTTCCCATTAAAAAGTTTTAAATAATATTTTTTCTTAAATAAGCTATTGAAATTACAATAAATCTGAATTAGCATTACCAAGTTACACTTAAGCATTATATTGGTTAAAATCTGGGACAGTTAAAATGGTATCAAGATACTGTTAAATCATAAAAAGAAATTCACGCATTTAAATCCCAAATAAAAAATGAAATGGCGTCACACAACTCTTTTTCTCATTCAAACTTTTAAAAAAGTGTTGATAAATCAATACTTTTTTTCATTATATCTCAACAAATATTTGTGACCTTCTGTGCTATGCTTTAGTGATTAATGAGTAACAGTACTGATCTAGCCAAGACCATCATACTTTAAAAAATTTTATAGTGTTCTCAAAGCTAAGAGAGGTCAATAGACGAGAAATGACGAGACAATATATCAGAGTGTACTCTTGATAGCACACATAACATGAAATTAAATTTAAAATATCCTATTTTTATTGTAATCAAATTGAATAAAAGTTTTGTAATATTGATTTAATCCTAATCATCAAAGGCAACAGGTTTGATTGTAGAAAAAAATTAAAGACTATGTCAGCCAGATTTAATAATTTTTCTTGTATTATTACTTTTTCTTTTATACAAAAAGCTAAAAGAAGTTATATTTTCCATTTCTAAAAACTTTTTTTTAACAGATTTTAATCACAAATTTATTAAATTCCCAAAATATAAAAACAAAATTTCCATTTTGGGGTGAGTGACCAAAGCAATTTTAATGTGCCTTAACTTACTTTCGATTATTTAACAGTATCAGGGGGACAGGAAAATAATGTTATTTTTTATATTTGGTTTAACCAGATAAATTTTCATTTTTATCCGATGATGTAATTACCACCTTACTGACAATACAATATTTTAGATTGTCAGTAAGGTGGTAATTACATCAAGGTGGTAACTACATCGGAAATTTGCACACTCTAGTGTGCAAATTTCCAATGCCAAATCGATAGAAATCAATCTGCATTTGAGTAAGATATCTAGAGACTGAATTTTGAACATTATCGAAATTTTTTAAAAGTTAGAAAATGTCATGATCGAGGAATAAATGGAAAACCGATGGCGCGATATCAGGTGAGTATATTGCCTTAAGATACTTCCCATCCAAATTCATTCATTTTTTCTGGGTACGCGTCCACCATATTGCATTATTCTCCACTAACACCTTTTTTGTTAACAATTGCTAACTAAACATTGATTGACTTAATTCAATTCTTCACAGTAAAAAGCTATGTTCACTGTTTTTTCCCTATTTCAGCCCTTCAAAATAAATGCACATTTTCAAAAACACAAAAGTTTGGGTGCTTCATTCAGAAAATCTGTGAATGAACGCACGTCTAAAATTTCTCGCGTGAATTAATTTAAGTCTCACTACTCCATATTGGTGTGTAAAAGCAATAACAGAGGTTTATGTTGAGCGTTTGAATCAGCAAATTCCACCTCTTTAATTAAACAGTAGAAGAATTTCAGATCTATTTCAAACACTACGTTGACTACGGGGAAATATCTCGTTTCATACATTCCATTGTAGTGCATGACCGTAGCTTTTAGGGATAAACGAGTCCATACCTTTGGGGACAATTTTAGAGAAATGAAGATATTTATACTTAGCTTTCTTCAAAACTCTGTTCTGCACCTTGAAAGGATATCTCCAGTATAGATGAGCTAAAATCAAATCAAATGGTACATTGTAAGCTCGAAAATTTCCTTCAGTTTTGAAATTATCAAATAGTAAAGTCAGGACTGTGCTTTCATCCCCGTTTCAATTCATTACCTTATCTCAGTGGCTTGCTTATTTGTAGCACATATGGTGACAATGGCAGAGAAAAAAAAATTTTTTAATGTGTTACAATAATGGTTGTTATTTTTTTAAAAGTATATGAGAATGTGAAAAGAATCCGATGTCGTTCATATTTTTCTTCCATTTTCAGCGGTGACGAATACATGACAATTTTAAAAGGCGAAAAAGACTCACGTGACTGAGCGTTTAAAGGGAGAAAGAATGGAATTTTGCATCACTCAAATTAATCCTATTACAGCATGAGTTACTTTCCAAGGTGTTGTTGCACCAGCATACATCTCAAAACCTAGCCCAGCGTTGGGTTTTACAGTAGGTAGAAACAGGCGGGTGGGCTTAAAAGCAGGAACCCAACAAAAGACCCCGATTCTGTTGGAGGACTGCAATGTCCTCCAACAGATATACACCCCCAGAAGTATTATTTCTGTTGGAGGACAATGCGACCACGTTCGAACGTGCCCCAACAATAAAACTTTTCTTTTCCGGAAAGAAATACAGCTTTTTTTAATTACTTTATTTACCGTAACATAAGATATTGGGTTTTCTTTTAGCAATCCCTTGGAATCTTTGAATCACTGTTGCAAAAAGTCAAATTTTGTTATAATTATTTCTGATATTACTTTGTCAGCTCTAAATTCTACTCGTTTATTAATTATTATTTTTTTTCTAATGGTGGGCACTTGGGTGATTAACCCTTCGCCACAACAAGGCCGGAAACTGCTACTTATTTATCGTTACCCAGTAGGCACCTGTGAACCAAGTCACGAAGGCGAGCAGCATTACCCACGCCACACCACGACAAACCCGTTTATAGGGCGGGCCATATTCATCCATCATTTGAGGAAAGGACAAGAAACACAGAGAAAGATAAAGTACATCCATGCCCAATCCGGGATTCGAACTCAGGTCCTCCCCATCCGTAGTGAGGTTCGCTAACCACTACAGAATAGGCGGCCGTTTCTTAATTATATAACTCAATTTATAACAAGCTGAAGAGTCTCCCCTCTTTAAAAAACAAAGGGTATTTAATAAAAAATTTGCACAACCTACAATTTCGTATTGACAGCAGAGTTAATTAATTATGAATAAAATAAATTACAAACGTTTTAATAAAAATGTCAAAATGAAAAAAAAAGCTTTTATTTTATTCATTTATTTCAAGCATTCATTTTCATTTCAACCGGAGAGAAACATTCGAAAACAAAACAAAAATCTATCTCATGCAACAGTTCATGACTTTAGCATGACGTCAGGGATCCAACACACCCAGTCCAGCAGATAGGCAACGCCATCTTATTGTTCAAGCTGAGATGAGGTTTTCAACTCTGGAGCCTGGCAATCGAAGACTGTTAAGTGAAAAAATTGTTTTAAAGAATAAATTTATACTAGTCTATAGCCGTCTAACCTGTCTAGTGGTCACCGTGCCTGACTGCTGATAGGGAGATCCTAGGTTCGAATCCCGATTCGGGCGTAGATGTACTTTCTCTGTCTCTCTCTCCTGTCTTTGGCCTTTCTTTGTATGAATGGAGAGTGAAAGGTTGCTTACCCTGTAAACAGGTACCTATGGCATGTGTGTTTAATTGTTAAAAAAGAATCATCTTCAGTTATCCTCTTCAATGTGAGCTACAAGCCTGTTAGCATAGAGTTCCAAA
This sequence comes from Latrodectus geometricus, assembly GCA_026290005.1. Taxonomy (NCBI): domain Eukaryota; kingdom Metazoa; phylum Arthropoda; class Arachnida; order Araneae; family Theridiidae; genus Latrodectus; species Latrodectus geometricus. The sequence continues at coordinate 104,149 of JAPDSC010104506.1, read as the reverse complement.
AATGCCCGTGAAAACCTAACCCGCTATACGTGAAACCTGATTAGCAAAATGCGCACAGCAATCTATCCTATATATATTATACACACTTTTAAAGGCCTTTTGAGGATTAAATATTTACACTTAGTGTAATATGAGGATTTTATATATATATAATTTAATAATATTTATTTAAGTGCTTCTCATCTGTGATTTGGTTTGCATTGGATGTTGTGACTTGATTGTATAATTTTTAATAAAATTAAATTGATATACCACTTTCCTAGCAATTTTTGTTACAGGAATGGAATCGATTAACTAGGATTAACTTTATCATTTATACATGCAATACGTTAATCAAAAGACAATATTTTATGGTTATTTCAATACATAAAATTATTTTTCATAGAATTCTAAATTTGATTAATAAAGTAGGTAGAATAAATTTCATCCTTTGAGAGATGATTTTTTTTTTAATTGTTATGTTCTTTTAAATAATGTAAGATGAAATATCAAGGTGAAATAGTCTAAACTGCATGAAATTTGCATAATGGAACATGCAAGTGATTGCATTTCATCACATCCGCTTATCATGGGTAATTTCATCAAAACCAAGAAAGATAACTAATTTGAAGAGCTTGAGTATTTTTTAATATTTTGCATAGATTGCTTCAGTATACTTTTTAAAACAAGTGTGATATAAGCTTGCTTTCAAATTTGAATTAGAAAGAATAGTTAATTACAGAGGTAGTGGATTAGCTTTACAAGAAGTCAGCTCTCGTAGTGAGCATAACTAAGCAAGAGTAATTGAAATTTGGATTTAGTGGTTGTATAAGGGAATCACAATCCGATATTTGTAACATCTGGTGGTACTGAAAGAGCACTTTTCTGCATCCATTTAAAAACAAATATTGTCTGTAGTATAAAAAATTGGTATCCTTTGGAACCATTCGAAATCGATTGTACAAATTCTTTAAAGTTTCCATTATTTCGATAAGTTTCACGCAAAACTGTTGGCACTAGTATATGTATGGTGTGTCAATGAACGGTGATAAATAGCCAAATTGCATTGCTTAGTGTTTTTGGACGCTCGTATTCGCAATGCCAGAAATGTCAGATTAGCGTGTGGAAACATTTGGAAGAGAAGTTCTTAATTTTTGTCTTCTGCAATCCCATAAGCTTTCCTCACACAAAATAATGATTTAGGTTGGTCCTGAATTCTATCCTCCAATCCTCTAGTGCGCATTATCGGTATCTAAATCAGTTTATACTGTAAATAAGTTCTTGCAAGTTACTGCCTTTTTCGTCTTCGAAACTTCATTACTACCACATTTCACCAAGAAGATTTGATCTCATCTTGGTGCATTGACACCAGTACAAGTCAGTAACACAAAATATCCAAGATTTCTTCTTCTCCCATTATACTGAATTCTTCCTTGATTTGGTGAATTGCAAGTCTGTCATATCAATTCACTAATTCGTGAGCGATTGTGAAATACAACACATGTTTGAATAACAACCATTTTGGCAACATATGGATAGCATTAGTTGTTATTCTCTTACAATACACTATTTTTCGATTAAATTTCTACGTAAAAATTGCAAATATTAAATGATATTTATTAGTCAAATGTATTGCCGCCCAACCTGTCTAGTGGTTAGCGTACCTGACTACAGATGGGTGGGACCTGGGTTCGAATCCTGGCTCGAGCATGGATGTACTCTCTCTCACTCTTTCTTGTCTTTGTCCTTTCTTTGTGTGTGTGTGTGAATGGTTGCCTACCCTATAAACGGGTACCAATGGCATGTGTGTACTGAGGAAGTCGGACTCCACACCAAATATGGTTCAGTCGGAAAAGTGGAGCAGCGCACCTCATATTGCCAGCCAGGATGATGGCCAGTTGATTATAAGTTGTTGATGGATGTTGGCCAATTGACATATAAGCCAGGATGGCTTATTCCCCTGGCTCGATGAGGTACCCAGATAGACTAAATTGAGGGTAACTTTCTTGGAATTCTTTAGCTCAATGCATGAACGAAATCTTTTGGCCATTTCCAATTTTGTTTCGGATTTTCTTTCATCATTAAAATCTATTGTCTCTTCAGTATTTTGTGAATTTACTTCTCAGAAATAATAAATGTCTCTGTGTATAAAAATTATCATTTGATATTTAAAAAATGGAAAAATCTAGTGGGATAAAACTGTTGAATTCATTATTGAATGTTTCTAAGAACTTCATTAATACTTCGAAAATGTTGACAGGTATCAAATCAAAAATAATACCACTCAATAAGAAACTTTACTCTGAATTAGCTCGGCAAATTTCAAGTAATAATAATCTGAGACAGACACAAAAAGTATATTATTATGGTTATAATTTTTATAAAACGTCCAGAAAAATTATTTTATATACTTTTTATAAATAATAGCGTAGCCAGAACAATTATCGTTTTCAAAAATACGTTTTTAAAACACCTATATGTTTCACATTATTAAGCAATTTGAAATATAGTGTTCTTCAGAATTTAGATAGTAAATTCTAACTGATAAAAATTTTCAATGTAATAGGTAACTTAGAAAATGATTTAAAATTATCATGTGTGTAATTATTGTATTTTAAAACAAAATAAAACTGGTATATCTACCTAATATAGTGTTAGAGATCCATTGACACGCAGAAGAGCTGCAACAAGACATAGCACGTACTTAAGAATATCCTGGGGAAATCTCATATCATGAGATCTGCATGATACTACTCTACAAATAGATAAGAAGTAGGGAAGAAAGTGATATATTTTTGAATGGTATATTGAAAGGTATTCTTGATATCCTCAATGCTATTCACGTCTTCTAAAAGAAGTGTATAAAATCAGAATAGTGATCCTGGAGCCACTTGAAAGCGTTTCTTGGCGTATGTGATATCGCATTATCCCGATGGAAATTGCAATCCATCCGAATGCTCAATGGATTTCGATGGATATAGGTTATCAGGCAGAATTTGCAAGATTCTATGTCTGACCTCCGTCAATCTGACACCATCTTCGCTATAGATATCTCGGGTTTCCTGCTAACTGTCTCCTGTTGACGTAAAATTATTCCAGTTATATTTGGGGTCCGTATATCATGCTAACACTCCATTTACCATTTAAGAAACTTCACTAGTTTGAACATTCTCCTGTTGCTACAAGATTATCCTAGATACATCTGCAGTTCGCATATTGTACCAACAAGCCATTTACCATTTGAAATGCTTCATTATTTTCAATATTTGACTTAAAATGGTCAAATATCAATGGATAATTTACGAGACATACCTGTCTTCACTAGATATACTTTATCATGCCGACATTCCCTTTTCCATTTGAGAGGTTTGTTTTAACTGTTGATGCAAAAGAGCCAACAGTTGCTATCATTATTCGTACGGTTAACTGATAATGATTAACAAAATTTCAGGCAAAAATTATATAACTAAAATCAAAAGAAAACAGATATGACAACTGAATCATAGTAAATAAATACTTGATGACACATTTAAAAAAAAAAAAAAAAAAACTTTCTCCATCTCCTACAATGTGGAAAAACATTTCAAATCATTGTAAGGAGAAAACAAATTTTAATTCAAACGATTTGAATTAAAATTTGTTTAAAATTTTGAATTAAAATTTGAAATTGAATTTAAGCAAATTTTAATTAACAAATTTTAATTAAAATTTGTTTAAATTCAATTTCAAACAAATTTTAATTAAAAAAACACTGAAATGCAATGGAAACGAAAAGAAATTACAAATCAAAACAGCAAGCAACAAAAATGTCAACATTATTTCAAACTAAAAAAATAATTCACACAAAAATAAAAGAAATCTTGTATTAAACACAAGTTTAAAATGCTCATTGAAGTGAAGCAACAGAGGAAAATTTCGATGAAAATGGAAAAATCTAAGCTATGGAATGAGCTTTTAATTTTTATTCTCCCGAGAATTTTTTAATGTATTGGAAATATAAATTAGGCTGTGTAAACTAAGACACATAAAGTTATAAAGCTTTAAAACTAAAGTGAATTTAAAGTTATAATTTTTTTTTTTTTTTTTTTTTTTTTCAATTTCATTAATTTTTTTAGGTAGGAAGAGCACTCATCCAGACGAGTGATAACTATGTAAGAACATAGGTCGTATTCCATTCTGAGAGGCAGAAAAAAGGAATATTAGAATTTCAACTAGAACTTACAAAAGTATTGGGAAAGCGAATGAATGATACCAAAGTTGCACAATAGGATTTCTGCTATGTGGAAAACATATATAAGTGCTCGAAATGCTGATCCGGCATTGTAGCACAGTTCACATCGGTGAAGAATCAAATGGCACACCCTCTCGAAGATTCTTGGTATTGTGCCAATTTTGTCCGCGGCAAAAATGATTCTAGTCAAAACATCATCAGCACAGTCCACGGGTGTTTAGTGCTTTAAATATTTCATTTGCCCTCAGAAGGAATAAAATTAGTAAGTTGAGATCTGATGAGCGTCGGTATAAAGCGTGCGTCGATTATATTAAAGCGTGCGTCGATTATATAAAAGCGTGCGTCGATTATATTGAAGCGTGCGTCGATTATATTAAAGAATTAGTATAATCGAAATGGATTAATCTCGATTATCGAGGTCTCTTGTTCTTATTTGATGCGTTTCCATATTCCACTTTTCTCAGAGTGGAATGTGATTCTATGTTCTGTGGCAATTATTGCTCTCCAGGTTGGGTGTTATCACCTCTGTTAATTTGTAAAAACAATTTAGAATCACTCTGTATATACATAAATAATTCTGCGCATACAATTAAATAAATATAGGTATTTTAGTTTCTAATATGTTCAATCTGATAGCCCTTTCACTGAACTATCATATTATACTTTTATTTTTAAAATCATATTATACTTTTATCTTACCATGTCAAGACTGATATTGTTCCACTCTTCCTTCTCAATCTTCCAGATTTAGATCCAGTGTTTTGGGATGCCCCTTATAAAGAGCTTTTTTTTTAAAATCCAAATGCACCGTAATCCATACTCATGAAACGTCAGGGGACTCAAATGAGATGTATTTAAAAAGAATAGCTTCTGCTATAGGGTTTGATGTTTCATTTTTTTTTTTTTTTTTTTAAAAAAAAGTAAATTCAGCGGCATGACTTGGAGAATTATCCTGATGAAACTTAACACAGCAAAGATGAATGGAATTTGCTCTTTGAAAATAGGTGTTAAAACATACTTCTCATGATATCCGAATTGATTTTTAACATATATACGATGCTATCAATTTCGACCTTAGCAATGTCGAAAGGTGAAATATTCCTTGTGGCCGGGCAATAGAATAAAAAAAAACTTTGCTACAGATTTATTCATTTGAAGCTGTTTAATCTTTTCAAGTTAAATGCAACAAATCTTTTTGATGGTTTTTCGAAATGGGAACAATAAATATATTTAAAAGCATGATTTTGATATTTTAAAGAATCAGATGCTTAGTAGTTCGGTCAGGTACCATGCTTATAATAAGCAGTCACAGATATCGTAATTGTAAGTGCATACAGTGTGAATTTCTTATTCTTATATTATTTTTCATAAAAATCAAGATTTTTATGAAAAATTCAATGGGAAGATCAGGACTCCAGTTTTTCTGAATGGAACTATTAACAATCACAATTCTCAAATTTGGATATCTCTTTTTAAGTTTATGAGATATATTCTTATACATTTACAAAATTACTGTTTGGCGTGACTTTACAGAGTTGATTAATTAACCATTCTCTTTCAGAGCATTATCTAAACTTTGCCATTGGTCGGTATCCTTATCAATGAAAAGTGTTATGGTAGGCAAATTAGTTTTATCATTTCGCAATTTCAACAAATACAGAAATTGAATAAAATAAATTTTAAGCAAAATGGTTTACATACTAATCAATTGGATAAACAACTTTTGTGACATAACTTTATGAATGTGTCATTATAGAAAGTCTTTTTTTAAAGTCCAAAGTTTATTTTCGTTGGATCTTGAATTAAACAATGAAAACACAAAGGAAAAGTATATTATAGTCCATGAGAAGCAATATTTGTAGCATATTATGATCATCAAAAGTTAATGTTAGGAAAGATTATAATGAAAGTAGTAGTAGCCTTGAATTTTGGATTTTCGTTACGAAGAAATTAAATAAAGTACTTTTAATAATTAATTTAAAATAAAATAAAAGTTATTTTTATTAACATAAATTTAATTTTCCTTTATTATTTTTTAAGCATTTCATGAAGGAAATGTTTTATAGTAGCCTTTTAACATGATCAAAAATTATATTGTGAAATTCAGTATAAATTGTATATCAATTCTCATATTTTCCCTTTTCAATAACTTATAGAATTATATACCTAAACCCATATATCTAAACAGGATAAGTAAACTACTGTGTAATCCATTAACCATCTTAAACTCTAATACATGACTATATTTTTAACCATAATGCGGCATAATTTTTTTACACTGTTGTCCACACAAAATGCACTACTAAGGAAAACCAGAAATATCAAAGCAAAATTTATTTGGCAGATAACTCGTTATTCAAAGCTCAAATTATCGGTATAATAGCCTCTTGTAAATTGTGGATGATGATGAAATTAGCATGTGTCTGCACCCGGCATACTTCCTTGTATCTAGAAAAGTATTAGGCTCCACTAATTTGTTGGAAACTGTTGGATGGAAGCAGGTACAAGCAAGACCCCACAAAATTTCCACCATGATGGTATTATTTCCTTCGGGAGATATAACAACCACTACTTATTTAATCTGCAAAAGCAGTCTTCAATGGCCACCATGGATTTTCGATTAAGATGACATTCAAACTTACAACATTCCAGCAATAAGAACGATGCTCTAACCAAACAGTCATCGTAGCTTCTGTAAAATCAGTTGTTCGTGTTGCATCCATTGTTCGCTGCCACAAATCTTGATATAGAATCAATGAGGCTTTGGATGTATCCTTGGGGTATAGTAGTCAAAGCTGCTTCCCCATATTGCCAATGTTAATCTGATGAAACTACGAGTGGTATTTGTAACATTTGTTATACAAGCATGGACAACAAACATATTTCCAGCTGGCATTAGATCGGGACAGCATGAAATCCAAGGAAGCAATTCAATCTGTTGGATCAAAATAATCTTGAGCATTATGTGCCACGTGTGGTTGGGCATTTATCTGAAATAGAGCTGATGGCAAGCAATAAAGGTATGGGAGGCCCACGAGCTTCAACACCTCAGAAATATTGCTCTGTTTGTTCAGTGTTCAGGTAGTACCTATTAGAGGGATGCGAGAAGGAAATCAATTACAAACCAAAATCATGATGTAGGACCAGTGTGGCGATGCCTAGCACTGAGTTTCAGCAGTCTATAATAGCAGTTTGATGTCTGTAGACTCGAATCCAGTCATCTTGATGTTGCAAGTAGGAGCAAAATTCGTCAATATAGACAATGTCTTCCATTCCGTTATCCATGCCCATAATTCATCACAACATTACGTTGAAAATACTTGTAGTTTTAAGTCAAGGGAAATGAAGCAATTGGACACCATGTAGGCATTTCACTCACTTGTAAACAACAGCGAATGTTACGAGAGGACGCTGAATGATGCGTGGCAAACTGAAAGGTTTGTGATGTGGCTAAGCTTTCCATCATTGTCATGCGTATACTATGCCTGTCAACAAGTGCAATGATGGAAAGAGGTAGATGCAGTCAGTCGCGTCTTTCCACTTTTGCATCCAGAGATCCCCGATTTTTCTAATGTCTTTTCTCTTAATGCCTTGTAGACGTCGCTGCAGTTGTTTGTGATGAGTATATGTGCTACATTTCTAATGATTTTCATATCTCCCCTCTGACAGTGCATCATGTAAATTCCACATGATTTGCATACTTTCGTCAAGGTGTTGAATTTTGGATTTTCAGCAGTGAATATAAAAATGATTCTTCTCATCACAATATCCTCTGTATTTTCGATAACTATTAAAATAATTTTTCTGTTGATCTTTAAAATAAAAATTATATTTTCATATAATATAATTTTTATTTTATAAATAATAAAATATAGTAAAAATTACATTTTTGAAGTCACTATTTTAACCCGAATAACCCTATAATATTATAACGCTACTGATTAGCAAAGCTAAAAGTAAACTGTTACTCTTTATAGAGTATTTTCACCTTAATTAGTTTGGAAAGAACATTTTTTCCTAAAGTTTTCTTATTAAGATATTAGAAAAGTTCTGTAAACATAGTAAAATTATTCATATAAATTAACAAGATCTGTTTGTTTTTAACATGGGTAAGAAAATAAATTAAAAAAATCTGAAAATAAAATCTTTTAAGTATTTCTAATTCAGCTTCATACTTTATCTGTAATCTCAGTTGTGCTCTTAACAAAATGTTAAATATTTCGTCTATTGAGAAAGATATTGAGATACGCTTTAATGAGTTAAATTTTCCTTCACAGTTAAGTGAATTTCCCTTCGATTGCTTCCCAGAGAAAGTAAATGATGCAAGTATCTTAACATTTGTATTCCGTATATTAGAGAAAAGTACGAAATATATTCCACACAACTTAATTAAAATTTTTAATATTAAAATTTAAAAAAGATAATAAGTAATAGAGTTAATTGCATATTCACATTAATTAATTTTAACATTATTATGTACAATTTGAAAATGAGGTTCAGATAATAAAATTTATATCAAATCTTTCTATTCATTTTTGAAACATAATAAAAGAAAAGGAATTTACCAATGATAGGTAAGTATTTATAGTTCATTCTATTTCTAATGTTCTCTTCTTCTTGCAACAGAATGGAAACGAGCCCGATTGTCTCCTTCAGAAGCAGTTGGGAGCCCGAAAAGTGACGGTGCCAGACGTAGGCCAGAAACGGAGGAAACTACAACTGATTCTGAAGCTTATGAAGAGGAAGACCGTGCATCTAAGGAACCAGATCCTTCTCCACCTCCTCCTCCAGAAATACGGAAGCCTGAATGGACATCACAGGAACCTTTAGACCTCCACCACCGAAACGGAGCACCTTCTCCAGATAGTAGTCCAACACCAACCAGTGACATTCGATCTTTCGATTTACATAAGAAAAAGTCCCCCGTAGATATTCTAGCTCGTGTATTTCCAAGGGAGAACCGTAGCATATTAAATGTGGTTTTGCAGAGAAATGGAGGGGATGTCCTCCAAGCTATTGATGATCTTCTCAGTACTAAAGAACCAGATTCCGAAAAAGCGATCAACGAAACTTCTTCAGAGACTGTTAGCCCGAGTCCATCTCCTTTGTCTCGGTTACCAAGTCCTCGTCCTTCTAATCACGTCGCTGAACCAGCGCCTTTAACTGGTTTCTCCAATGCACACAACTTTTTCCAGTCAGGGCCTTCATCTACCATAGGAATGAGTGCTGGTGGCTTGCCTTTCCGAAGGCCTTACTCTTCAACTCCCGGAACGAGAGGTTTGTTGGCTGTACCAACATATTCTGGTTTTTTCCCTGGAATCACTCCAGCCTTCTCACCTGGTTATCCGAACTTCTTTGGAGCAACGTTAACAACTTCTTCGGTTACAGAAGAAAGTAAGAAGAAAGGTGGTGACTGTTGGCCAACATGCGGGAATCCTTCTCCACAAGATTTGTCTTCTCCCGAGACCAAAAGTCCGAATGGTTTCACAGACTGATTTATTCTCACAAGTTTAGAGATTAGTATATTTGTTTTTGTTTTGCTATTTGTGGCACTTCTTTGAGTTGCTTTTGAGCAGTTCCTGAACAAAGCTTTTCAAATAAGAAGACGAAAATGACGTAAACATTTATTTATCATTAACATATCATGTCTATTTTAATTTGTTTACTATATCTTTTAATGTAAGAATTTTCAGTGATCTATGAATTGATTTGAGAAGAAGATGCCAACTAAAGTTGCTCTTTTTTGTATGTACTTCCTGTATGATTTCTATCTCAAAAAGTGTTCTCACTGGAAGTACCACAAAACATTTAAAAGACTGATTAAAGTTATTGGTCACTCTGAGTAAAGCTTTTTAATTTATGGCTGTGCTTACATGTGTGGCGTGCTTGTAAATGTGCATGAGTTATGACGCACATTCAATTAAAAATGTAAGTGAAATTATTTTTCTCTTCCTTTCAAATATGAGAATATACTCTATTATTACATATTTATTTGCTTTATCCATAAGTTAAATGTAGTATAATAAAATATAATAAACTGAATGGAGATTATCAATGACATTCAATTGAAAGGTAAGTATTTCAGTTTTATATTCACTCAATTAACAGAAAGCACAACCATTCTATTTGGAATTTATTAAAAATGTCCCAAAACAAAAAACAAGCTTATGCTTTTTGGTAGAAATACATAAAAAATGTAATGTCTTGAATCAGATGAAAAATTATCTTATGTTTGTTTATATCTTAATAAGCTATCGAGACCATATATGTGTCCTGTAAAATTTTTAAATTAAAGAGTTCGTGCTTCATCACAAATTGCACGTTGCCTATAAATCAACTCCTTAATTGCCCTCCTCTAATTTTTATCAAATGAAATGATGGCAGACACATTTTCCTCGTGCATCAATTAAAATTTTAATCGATGCAATAAATATTGAAATGCATGGAAAAAATTTCTGATTTAATAATTTAAAAAAGATGTTGTTTACATGGAATGCCATTAGTGTGGAAATCAAATGACTTTTCTTTTTAGAAAAATTTGTAAGAATGAGCAGTGAAACATTTTTAAGATTCCTAAAGTGTTTCATATCAATTATTTCTCCAAAAAAATATCCAGTTCATTCATTATTTAACAATAAATTGTATTTTGTGACATATATATATGTTATGTATGACCATCTGAAACACAGTATTAATCATGATTGAAATTTCAATCTGCTGTGGCTCTCTCAGGTCGATAGATGTTCAAGTTTTGTTCCAAGGAGTCGGGACTCATCGAGGCCTAGTGCTGACCCTAACCTAGCACTTCTACTTTCTACAGCCAAATCTGTCATGATGAGTGCTTTGGATTTTGTTTCACTTCAATAAAACGCCCAGCCAGAAGGCACTAAAACGCGAAGGAGTTGAAAGGTCTTACAGAAAATTTTGGCAGACGGGATGTCTACAACAGTGCCAAATCCATTACATTGCATGCAGGAAGCCCAAATTCGAGTAAAGAATTTCATCCTTGAGACAAAAATATTCACACTTAGCTCAGGTTTCATTTAAAATTTAAAAAAATACTCCAGGTTATTTAGTTATAAAAAATTTGAGATTGTTGTCATTCAAAGAATGAAAAAATATATTGAGATTCACTTTATCTACATATTCAAGATTGAGCACTCTTTTTCTGATTACAGGAAATATTTTATACCCATAAAAGTGTTACTTTTTAAACAACTGTCTTGTACCACTATTGCATGTAGCACAATAATATTAATGCCACAGAAGAAAAAAGGTAATAAAACCTATATTAAAAAAAAAAACAAAAAAAAAACAGAATAATGACGTTTGATAAGTGTTAAGATCCTTTTATCCTACCAAACATTTGTCAAAAATATTCTATTTAAAAAAATAAAAACTCGCTAAATTGAAATTTATCTTATTTATAATTACAAACATATGTATGCGTATGTACTTATAAATAAAAACAAATTCAAAACCTTTATCGGGTACTATAACAATAAAATTCTTTGTGGTTTTATGCAATTTTCTTACTATGGGCTTCTCATGTATAGTAAATATAATGAAAAATATCTGAAACTAAGAATAAATATCATATGAGACTAAGAATAAATATCATATGAAAACATCAATAAGAACTAAGAATAAATATCATATGAAAACAACAATAAATCAACTAAAATCAAATATGCTGTGATCATTAAAAAAGTGTAACATAATATAAAATAGAGTTTTATTTCTTTCAAATATTAACATTGAAGCAAAATGTTCACATTACTTATTCTTATCAACTATTCAATCAAATACTGTATTATAAGAAAGAGTAAAATCAAAACAAATAAGAAGAGCAAAGTTACGTATTACAGTGTTATTCTTTCAATTTTGCTGAAAGGATTTATGGTGATTCAGATCCCTGAAAGTATATTGTATATAGTACACTATTTAGAAACAAGATAATAATAATTTTAAATTCCTTTTCTTATTTTTTGTTCAAATATTACGAGAAATAAATACTTATTATTTTATAATAAAAAAGAATCTTTTTTTTCATTTTCAAAAGAAATAAATATACTCATTCAGTTTTTATTCTACCCTATTCCTATTTTAAACGAAGTAAAAAATATTTCCTTTATAAAAATAAGAAAAAAATGTACTCTTGAAATGCTGTTTCTATGACTCATTATAACAATAAAAATATCAGTTCAGAAAGCAATATTTTAAGATAAAAAATTATGTTATTTTCAAATAAGGAGAAAAGGGGGAATTTTTCTGAAAATGCTGACAGAAAAACATAATAAATTAATAAATTTTGTTAAACATTTCCAGATGCATTTGTTTTTTAATGGAATACATTAGAAAACAAATAATTAACATATTTTATCAATATTCATTTATTCATCTACAATTTAAAAAAATAACTCTTCAATGGAGGAGTTTTAAAAATTTTTTTTTCTCGCAGATTGCTTTTAATTATACTAAGATATTTGATTAATGAGTAGTTAATGTTATTCAAAACTGAAATAAGTTTCATATTCTTTAAATAATAATTTGAATGATATTTGCGTGCAATAATGAAACTTCAATACAAAAATGTTTCGGTTTTCAAACAATTTTAGAAGTTATGAAGGGAAAAAAGTGAAAATGTAATATTAAGTTGAATATCTATCAAAATACTTAAAAAAGAAAGAGTTTTATGAAAGTAAACATATATGATATTTAATTCAAGAAATAATTCTCAATCATAGCAAAAATTTTAAAATAATATTGTTACATTACACGATAAGAAGATGACAGTATATCAGGTCTAATCTATTAAATAAATTACATGAAATTATCAAACTTGTAAGTTTTCCACTTGGAGCAGTAAATAAGGTAAGTTCAGTTATTTTTGACTGAAAAATATAATCAATAAAACATAGATAAGCTCAAAGCTTGCTTTTTGATAAATCGAATTTCGTTTATCCAATTTTCTTCTTTTGTAAGAAAAACGCAACTAAGAGAGATTTCAGTTTAGAGGCAAATTTTCAGGTATGTATCATGAGTTTTAATTTCATCTTGAATGTAAAAATAAATGAGCGAAGCTTATGCAGAAAGTACTTCGATTAATGAATTTAATCTTTTACAGTTAAAATATTTAGAAAAACATTTTTGAAAATGTATTTGATTTATGAGTGAAATAATTACGTTACTAGACAAAAATTTATCCTAGCTTAATATGAGGGAGATTTCAGTTTTCTCGTTATGAAACATAATAGTTTTTAAATATGTAAGATTTATTTAAAATTACTAAATTTATTGTATTTATTATAGACAGTTACTTCTTACTAAATTGTAAAGCTTTGTGTTTTTAGCTTTAAGGAATTTTTATTTTCATAATATTAAATTTATTGAATCCAAATGATATGGTAGAAAAAATATGGTATGGAAGAAAAAATATGGTATTAAAAGATTTTATTACAATTAGAATACACACATTCTAAGCAAAAAGCTCCTCGAACAACAGTCAAATCACAACACACAGCTCTCACACAAAAAAATCCCTCATTTATTTTAATAATAAAAGTATAAATCAAAAATTAAAATACATATGAAAGAAACAGAAGTAGGATTATACCAGTATTTGGAAATAAGCATCTTTAGTTTTGTAATGTCTCTAACAACTGAAAATTATTTTTTGTGAAACGAATTTCAAGCGTTCTAAATAAAACAATTTCAATTTTTGACACACAACACATAAACGAAATCTCATTTTAGTTTCCGTTTATAAAAGGATTTTTATGAGAAAATTTAAAATCCTTAGCATGACCTATATAAATATAAATCAGCTTTTGAAACCTCAGTTGCAAAAGCTGAGGTTAGTTTATGCAGGTATTACATCAAAGTAAATATCAATAACTTTGATGAACAAAATTCACATTCGGTATTGATTTTTGAAACTTATACATATTTATCATGGTATGATGACTTATTGAAATCATCTTTAAAATTTAGTTTTAGTTTAACAACAATTGCTTTTTCAATTCATATCCATTAAAATTAAAGTTGATTGTTACAAATTCTGTTATTACAATTTTATAATCATATAATTTTTTTTATTTATCAAAATTGATAGGATAAATCAATATTGATATGTATACCAATCTTCTCTTTATAAAATTATATAAAATACCCAATTTTTGCTGAGTTTTTAATTGCATAAAATACAAATTTTTATGGAATTACTCTTTATTATAAGTGAATTGTGATAGTAAGTCATATAAATTACTTTTAGATAAGAGAATATATATATAAATACATAAGATATATGTTGTCTCCGTATTACAATATAATCAATTCTTAACCAAAGATAACGAATTAAATCACTTGAACTGTTTAAAAGTTAAAGCAAATCTTTAATATATTGAGAAATTTTGAATATTTTGAGAAAATTTCCTTGCCATGAAAATATGATTTCCGTTTTAATTCAAAGTTCATTCGATAATATATTTCGACTGATAAATTCTTTCCTCTAACGTAAATATAAATAATAGAACAATGATGAAAATGCAATTCATGGATACCAGTTTCTTATAATTGCTAATATTTAAAAACTATTATACATTATAATTCCAATCAAGAAACGTACATACATGTGTTCATCTCATTTTTTTTCACACATTATTTTTATTTGTGGATATAGTGATTATACATATCATCATCAGTAACAATGCATTACAATTTAAGCATTAATTGTATTAGATTTTAAACTGTATTAAATTTTAAAAAATGAGAAAATTTTATTTTATTATTATATTGAAATTTATTTGAAAAATGTTGAAGTTAATTACATTATAAAATTTAAAACATTACAAAATAGTTCCTGTTCCATGAAACAATTTGAAAAAAAATAGTTTAAGCAATTGCTTAAGTTTCCTCAATATATGCCAATGAAAGATCTAAATTGAAAGAAGAAAATAAAAGATAAAAAATTGATAATAAAATATAATAAATTGAAATAAAAGATAACAAATTGTCAAAAGATAATAAATGAAATAAAAGGATAAATAAATGAAAGAGAATATTTTCCAAAACTTTTAAAGCGAGAAAATTAAAATATAATTGGAAAAAATATAAAATCTAAGAAATCAAATCAAAATTTATATTTCCAGTGTGATAATCTTAAAATATCAAAGTTAAACTTTGAGGAGGTACAGAATTATTCACAGAATTGAATGTTTGATAAGAAAGATTTGATGAGAAAAATAATGTAATAAACTAAATAAGGGCAATAAAATATTGTTTTTACATGTTGTATTTCAACTGTAAAAAATGAATTTCTTCAATAAAATTCTTTTATTTTCAACGTATTATGCAAAATATTATATCCAAAAGTCATTTTATTCCTTGAAAGTTTTAAGCTCCTGATTGATTCAGATATAACATACATAAAAATAAAAATCCTGTGCAAAATTCAGCTAAAAGGTTTTCTTTCAGAACAAATTCAAATGAGTTAATTAAATATTTATAAGGAGAAAATTAATGCTAAGGAATATTTTAACTATCAAAAAATTCAAGACAGACATGTAAAAATCCAGGAACTAAATCTCTACAGTTCAAAAGAATCAACAAAAGAGATTTTAGAGCAAAGTGTTAGCAAATGGAATAAGTGGGATATTTCTCATTTAACAATAATTTATTACAGTGCCTTAGTAAGTAATATTAATAAATAATAATAATATTAATAAGTAATAATAATATGTATCTCACCAGCATATATATACTTTGTTCCAATCATCAGAATTAATTCTTCTTGTGTTTAAAAATATATCTTTCCTTTTTACTCCAAAAATGTATTCAAGCTGTTGATTGGTGATATTTAGTAAGTGATATTAGATTTTCTCTGGCTTTGTCAATTGTTCTGTTAATTATAAATGAAATCAAATGTACCTATTAAACTTCAATGATATTTTTTTATCAATCAATGAAATCTTATTTTAAGCCAATTTATAATTATTATAGATTTGATAACAAAAATCTTCAATTTGCATGTACGTCGAAAAGATTTTTTACAAAATAACAATATTACAGTGTATTAAGTAATACAGTAATTTATAATGATTCTTTGTAAAAGCAACTCATAGCTTCCTTTCGAAATAAATAGTTGATTCATTTTGGAAGAATTTAAAATGCAAAAATAAATACCTTCAAGAAGATTGTTTTTCTTATATTCAATTTCACGAATAACCTACTTTTTTTTAAATATTATCATTGGATATGAATTATTTTATTTTTATAAGTACTATGCTCTTAAATTTATTTAATTTAAAATTCTTAGCACTTAAATGTAGAAAATTTTACCTATTTTTATGCAAATCACACTGTTCTCATGCAAATGATCTGGAAAATTCAGTCAACAATTGAGAACCCAACCCATTTTCAAGGATCTAACGATTTATTCAATCTCTGATCAATGTGAAGGCTTTTAAATTGATATCATTTCTAGCGCATCAGGAGTTTTTTAAGTGATAAATAACTGAATAACTTTATAAATAAAATCCTGTTTATATCCACGCAATTTTTCTGCGAGGTTGAATTCAGAAACCTGCATGATGTGGAGGAGAATTCATATCAAGATGTCCTTTAAAATGAGATACCTTAAAATAATAACTATGCAATATATTTGTTACAGTATTTGTAATTAATTCTTGTCAGTGTCGCAATTAATGGAAGCTACGCACTATCTGCTGCTCTTCTTTCTTCAAAGCCTAATCGCTGGGATTAGGCCTAATCACTGAAAGTAGAAAAAATATTTGCTGCAATGGATTATCTCATCTTTCTACATATCCGCATTTTCCATAAAAAAATAACGATAGTTAATATTTGATTTTTTAAAAACTATTGTTTTTGGCCTTTGCCGCAATTGTAATTTTTCCTTTCACAAAATGTCGATAGTCGGAAATACATTAGAACGCAGTTTCTGACTTCAATATCTAATAACTTTCTAAATAAAAAGAATTTTCAAGTATTCTACGCCTCATTCACTTCGATTTTAATTAATCTAGACACGAGACTTCATTTTGGGATACAAAACAACGTTCTGCATTTTTTTTTTTTTTGTCGAGTGCCAGCCAGACTGGCAGTATGGGTGCGCTGCTCCACTTTTTCAACTGAACCGCAATTGGGTGTGGAGCACGACTTCCTCAGTACACACTTGCCATAGGAACCCGTTTATAAGGTAGGCAACCATTCACAACCCATTCATACCAGGAAAGGACAAAGACAGGAGAGAGAGAAAGAGAAAGTACATCCATGCCCCGACTGGGATTCGAACCCAGACCTGCCTATCCGCAGTCAGGAATGCTGACCACTAGACAGAGTAGGCGGCTGCGTTTCTGTTGAAATCAGTTAATAACGTAATGCGTACACTTCTCTTTGCGAAACTGAAGAACTTCATGATTTCACGCTTAAACTGCAGTCAGAGGTGATTTTTTTTTCTTTTGCTTATTTTTGAATGCCGTACAGAAAAAGGAACTTTCAATTCTTAATTAGATTGGAATTTAAAACCTGTTTTATACTGTATGCACTTATATGTGTTAAACTGTAAAACTCATGTTTTCACGTTTAAGATATCATTCAGATGTACTTCTTTTAAATTCTTTGAGTTTTTCTTATTCCAACGTTTTGCATAGAAAAAAAGATGTTTTTTTTTTTTCATTCGCTAAAAAAAAAATCTGTTTTGAAATCAAGAGAGACAGAAACTTTTCTATAATGAAATCAAAATTAAGTAAATATTTGGTAAATCATTTAAAATTTAAATAGAAATCAGCAAACTAGGCAAATTTACCTCAAGTCAAATAAATATGAATAACTATTTGTTAAATCTATGATAAATAACCATTTTATCATCAAACTAAAAAATAGTCACAATTTAAATCAGTAGAATATATCATGTAAATTTACAAATAATTATAAAAAAAAAACTTTTTTTTTAATTTTTCGAATTTTATTGGAAGAAAACACACATACACGTAAAATCATTAAAAAATATTATAACCCCTTTAAAAAATTACTTACAATGCCAAATTTCAAGACACCCTGAAATCATTGACATACTGATTTCATGGTATTTATAAATAGTTGTTTTCGAAGCTATTTTTGACGAATTGGTTCAATTCATTTACCCAAAAATAAAATGAATCAAAACACAATCTTGCAATAACCCAATGAATTTTCATTTCATTGGGTTAATGCAAGCTCATTAAAAAAATATCGACCCTTTTGTGGAAAAGTTCGGTTACCCAAACAGATGAGATATATATATGATGACAAATTCTTAAAAAGTGAGTGCACGTAATATGAAAGAATTCAAGAAATCATTCTCATAATTATTCGATTCATTTTCTTAAAGTAAAGGAACCGTCTTATTTATAGTTTCACTGCGCTTCGTAAAAAGTTATGTTTATAACACATCGTTATTGTTTTATAGTATCATTAATGAAACTTGTTGCCGCCTACTCTGTCTAGTGGTCAGCATTCCTGACTGCGGATAGGAAGGTCTGGGTTCGAATCCCAGTCGGGGCATGGATGTTCTTTCTCTTTCTCTCTCTCCTGTCTTTGTCCTTTCCTTGTATGAATGGGTTATGGATGGTTGCCTACCCTATAAACGGGTTCGTTCCTATGGCATGTGTGTACTGAGGAAGTCGGACTCCACACCCAATTGCGGTTCAGTTGAAAGAGTGGAGCAGCGCTCCCATACTGCCAGTCTGGCTGGCACTCGACAGAAAAAAAATGAAATTTGTTCGATTTTTTTGGTTTATTTTACTCATAAACATTATTGAAAGTTATATACCCATTTTTCTGCCGGCCAATGGCTGACTGGTTAGCGTTCCTGACTCCTGGACTGTTAGCCCCAGGTTCGAATCCCGATTTGGGCCTGGACGTTTTCTCTCTCTCTCTATAAACGGTCAGCCCTACAAACGGTTTTTCTATTGTGTGGCGCGGGCAATGCTACTCGTACCTGCGTGACTTGGTTCACAGGTGCCCACCGGGTAAGGCTAAATAGAGTAGCAATTTGCTTGCTGTGGGCGATGGGTCCAGTCACCCAGTGCCCCGCCATTAGAAAAAAAGAATTCCAATTTTACATACGTATTTCATTTTTTCAGTATTCATTCCATTTATATTTTATTTAATAGTTTTTCTTTAGGATTCAATAGATTAGCTACTTAATTTCATTTTTTTTTTCATAATTGATCTACATTTGGACAATAACAGACCTACAAATATTACTATTTATTTTCATTGTCTAATCAAAATTAGACTCTTACAAGGTTAGTTTCGGAATCAAAAAAGGAAATATTACCCTAAAACCCTTAGAATATCAATGGTGACAAAAGTCAATTCGAAGTGGGTAGTATATAGAGTTTTTACAATTAATTTTATAACTTTCAGTAGTAAGAAGAACATATAGTGAAATAGAAAGTATGTGACAAAGATGATTTATTTGAATTTAGCTGAGAATCATCGCTTAAAAATACTTCAAAATATGTCTCTACAAAATGCATACAATACGATAAGTCAATCTAGTAAAATAGAAAAAAAGAAAAAAAAATTGCTTAAAAGAATATAATTTCCTGATATATATATTTTTATAGCAGAAAATAACTTCCATGAATGTTGTCATTTAAACGTTTATTTACATAATTTTCTTTTAAGTGGAATTTTGAAGAATAAGTCAACAATAAGTAAGAAATTAATATATTATTACTTATTAAACATTTATTTATTTAAAAAAATATATATTTTACAGGTAATTGAAAACTGGGGAAAGAAAAAGGCAGGCGATTGAATTCAATGTTAACAACAAAGGAATAATAACTTTTTGGATGAGTTACGATGAAATGTTTTATGAAAAGAATAAATTAGTTTTTATTAAGTTTGACTCGTTTATCATATAAAAAATATCTTTATTAAAATTTTGCACAAAACAAAAAGTTTTTATTCTATTTTTTTTTTAAATATAAATGCATCTTGAATTGTCGTTTTCAACAAGGAAAACATTCATTTTTCAGGTCTTGAGAAAAATTAAAAAAGGCAATAGTTCCAAATGAAATAAGAAAAAAATCTTTAAAATCTTTCTTCAAAAAATGCAATTTTATAATTTTAAAATAATTTTTGAAGTTTATTCAACTCATATTTAAATTTAGTTGTTATTTTGACAACAGTATTCTTGATTAAACATAAACACACACCCATATAAAAATACAATAATAAAGCAAAGCATAAATAAAAGTATTTCCTAAACTACGTAAATAAATAAACAAAATACAAATGAAAGAAAAAATTTGTAATTGATCTAATGAAAAATCTGTTGAAAGCAAAAATATAATTTTTAATAAAATAAAATTTTGAAATAATGAATTTTTAAATTCGATTATATACATATATAACACTCACACCTGAAATTCTAATCATAAATTTCTCGTTTTATTTAAGAAAAAATATCTTTATTTTATCGACAAACAAAAAATGATGTTCAATACATAAAGGTTCATTTGATGTGTATAATCTGATTGAATCAGGAAAAAAGTTTTTTTTTTCTTCTATCCTCTATTAAAAAGAATTTGATCTAATAAAAAGCTTCGTATAATGAATTAAGCATGAAAATATTAGAAAAAAAATACACTCGTTAAGATAAATTTAATAAAATTTAATATTTTGATTGCAGGTTATGAAATATATTTTAATCAAATATTGTCAAAAATCTATAAGAAACTTTCAGAGATACTATTTTTTGAAAATAAAATTATAAAAAAATCCTGCAAACTGTGTTTTCTTTTATGTAAACTCCATAATAATATTTGTTATGTGCTTGAAATATTTAAAATTGATATAATAACAGTTAATGCAAAGTTATTAACCCTTCTTTGCATAATGGTGGAAATTTCCATCATAACCTATAATGCCCAAAAATTATATAAAAGAACAAGTTCATTTTAAGTTGATCGTGTTTGGATACCTTTTTAATGTCCATTGCATAAAAAGAAACATAGCTGTCAAAAATAAACAAGTGTCATTATTAGTGAAACGAGCTTATAGTTGTCTCATTCCGCTGTTTGTTGTAGTTGCAATAAACGTATGATTTCGCTTATAATTTTGTTTTATTATATTAGAGTTTCTATTGCTAAAAAATTGAAAATGAGTGGAAGAAAGGTTTGTAACACGTGTTTCTGTTATTTTCCTCTTTTATTTCTATTTAGTACTAAGCTAATGATCTAATTTTGGATGATGATGGAAATTTTTAGCTTATTGTTTTTTGCTAAATTTATACTATAAATATATACTAAGATTTTTTTAACCATTTTTCCTTTAATTCTGAACATAAATTATATCAACTTGATTAATTTCACCAATAAAGAAAAAATCATGCAAAGAAGGGTTAAAGCCCCGGTTTTTATGGTATAAGAAGCAGAACTATTTTAATATTCTTCATCCAATTATATATCAACAAAAGTAAATATTCTCACAAATGCATGTGATGATAGAACCTGATTATCTCAGAAATTCCTGCAGTTAATTGTATTTATATAATTATGCACGTTATGAATTATTTAGCATTGAACCATTAACATCATCACCGTTGTTCAACATTAACTGTAATTATATACCTTAATCATATGAAGTTAAGTTCCATAAAACGTGTATAAATATTTGTAATTCATTAAAATTGGGAAAAAAGACAATACAAATAATTAATTTTTTAAGAATATGGATTGATTACTATTACAACAATTCAATGTGCAATAGGAAAAATAAAAATAACATTGCGATATATAATTTTATAAATTATGAAATCTCTTGAATCTGTTGTTAAATATTTTAAAAACTACTGCGAAAGAGGACTTTTACGAGGACTTTTCATGAAGAGTGGGCCTTAATCACGTGTCAGAAATCCGGAAACTCTCAAGCAACTACTCCGCAAATGTGCATGCAGAAGTTAAACATCGCAGTTGTTCAACTGTAACTGGAATGGAACTCAAGACCTTCGGCTCTGAAGAGCATATCTCTTGCTACTAAGCTATACTGGACTCTATTTTTATGTAATTAGAAAGATATTAGTTTATACTTCAAAGATTAATAAAGTAATTAAAATGTAAATGAGAGAGTGTGAGAAAACAAGTACAAATATTAGTACCATATGCTTAAAAGTAAGTTTTTAAGAAGGTGGTTTCCCCTTGAACTTCAATATCACTTCCTTTTAATTTTCCTTTATCGATGTAAAATATCTGAAGTAAGAAAGTAATGTTAAAGAAAATATCAAATAGATAACAAAAATTTATATTTTAAAGACCTAAGCGTAGAAAAATATAAATTTAACCAGCATAAGTGAATACTTTGCATGATTGTCTTTATGAATACAGTTGCCATTCTTATTGATTTAATTTTCTTAAAGAATAAAGTTGTTTTGTGTGCTTAAAGAAAATTAAATCGTTCACGCTCTGTGCTTAAGTGTATTTTCAAGGACAAATCTCGGAGACCCCTGTTCATTGGTTTCAATGCATGCATGTTTTTTAAAATCGAGATGAAATTGCCATGAAACTAGAGTAACTCTAAAGAGATTACAGTGGGAACCTAATCTGCAAAGAAGGTGTCTTTTGGAAAATGATTGCAAGGGGGTTTGAGGGTTGTTGAATAAGAGGAACTCCAGAATTGAATTAGAAACGTCAAACAAGGGAGGTTGTCCGCAATGATCCAGAAAGGTTTTTGTCATCTCCCTGTTGCTCTTTGTTGTCTCTTCAACAGCAGGACGAATAATCCGTTTATCCTCAGAGAATCTGCTTGTTGGTGACCGTGGGCCGGACGTCATTGTCAATCTTTCTTTTGATGGTCTATTGAAGGGTGAAAGCCATCGACCCGGTTCAGCTAATAGAGATCAAAAGAGAAGCCCCATTCAGCCGATCAAATGACTCGTGGGTATTCCCGATCGGCATTCAAACCAACCGCTGAAGAGAAATCTTTTTCGGATTTTAAACTGTCTCGATTTGTTTTGTGAAAGGGATCCTCTGCTTCATGAAAGAAAACTGGCAATGGAAACATCTCCGCAGCTACAATCTGCATGGTTGCTTCCTTTTCTTGTAGGGTGCACGGAGACAAACAAGGTCATGCATATTATGCCCCTATAACATTTCGAATATATTTATTCAAATAAATACACGCGAAACATATTTTTAATGATGTATCTGTAAACTTAAACATATATATATATATATATATTTCAAAAATATATAATATATATATATATTTTTCAAAAAAAAGAATTTTTCTAGGAAATATTTAAAAATAAATTAAATCTTGAAAATGTATAAAATTATTGATTGATGTTTATATTTTTATACTTAATGACACTCAAATAGTTCTTATAATCAAAGAATAAATAAACAGCTATTGATTTATGGAATTTTGAAATTAATGTTTGTGATTTAGAGAATTCTAAACTTACGTAATATTAATTAAAGTTAAGAACAAAGTTAAATAATAGCAAGGTTTAAATAGAAATTATAACCAAAAATAAGCATGTATAAATACATACCAGGATCATTCTCAAAATAATGAGATACGCGTAGACATAAAGTGCTAAAAAATTGATGGTTAGATTTGAATATGTCTGCCTTTCTGTTTAAAGTGCTTAGTTTTTTAGAGGAACTATGTATATACTAGATTTGTAACCCTTTAAAATCATAAAATTAAATAATTAAGTATCATTACCATAAAATTAAGTAACCCTTACTTAATTTATTAAAGTATATATAAGTAAATGTATTAAAATAATTAAATTACTTAAAAATTAAAGAACCCTTTAAACATGCATTAACTTTTTAAACATTCAATTATATTTTATATTAAAAACGAAAAATTGGCATATGTATTCATACATATTACTACTTAAGAAATCACAGATTTTTACATAAAAATAAAATGTTAGTTCAAGTTAAGAATGGAATACATTGCACAAATTGTTCTCCCCTGAACAAATTGATCTCACATACATTAATAGTTGAACTAATTTTTAAGTCCCAGTTTTTCCCATCTCACAGAAAGACAACTTTTGCTCAAAATTTTTTATAGTTTTTATTCAATGAACACAAATATTTTATACACAATTCTACGAAATAAAAATGGCTAAAGTCATGGGTTATTAATCACAAGCAGCCAAGGCCAAAAAAAACAGCTAAAAGTGGCAAAATTTGGTCATTTTTCCATCGCCAGAAAAACTTCCCAAAATCAATTAATCACCAACTATTTGTTAATGTTAGGAAGAAAACTTAATTACAGTGAATCATAAGTAGTTTTTAATTGACGTCATTTAAAATATTCATTTACATTTAATTTGTGAGAATTCTTTTCGTGGCACACGATATCATTGTAGTTTATTTCTCCTTTCGGAATTTGCAAAAATAAAGCAAACATTTTATTCCTGCTATTTTCAATCAGATTGAAATTAACTAATTAATAGTATTAAAGGTTTCACTATTTTTGTTATAGTAAAAACATGGATTCTATTTTATTAAGAATTATATTACGTCAATATAATTTATTTTATTTGAATATATTTAGATGTTTTGTAGCATTATAATTCTTATATTATATAAACTGTTTAATTACAGAGAGACGTTATAAGGTTTCAATAAAATATATCTTATATAATTTCATATGAAAAAGATGAAAGAATATGATATGATGAGCTTAAAAATAATTATTTTAAAATGCAATACACTCCTACAATGGGAAGCTCATTCATTTCCGGCAAATAACAGCTGTCGCTATTGTTTGATAGTTTTGAAAATAAAAGGATTGCTTAAATGCAAATATTTTCATGTAATTTTCTGCTCATATGTTAATTTTGGAACTCCATTTACATTCATTATTATAAAGATAAAGTTTCATCGAAATAAAAAGCGGAAATGATGTTTTAACTTTTCTAAATCATTGATGATCAGCAGTTTTAAAAACAAATTAAATATGCTTACACAAAAGATTAAGTACGGAGATTAATCTTTTCTTTTGAAATAAAATATTTAACCCTTCTTTGCATGGTTTTTTCTTTATTGGTGAAATAAATCAAGTTGATATAATTCATGTTCAAAATTAAAGGAAAAATGGTTAAAAAAATCTTAGTATATATTTATAGTATAAATTTAGCAAAAAACAATATGCTAAAAATTTCCATCATCATCCAAAGTTAGATCATTAGCTTAGTACTAAATAGAAATAAAAGAGGAAAATAACAGAAACACGTGTTACAAACCTTTCTTCCACTCATTTTCAATTTTTTAGCAATAGAAACTCTAATATAATAAAACAAAATTATAAACGAAATCATACGTTTATTGCAACTACAACAAACAGCGGAATGAGACAACTTTAAGCTCGTTTCAGTGATGACACTTGTTTATTTTTGACAGCTATGTTTCTTTTTATGCAATGGATATTAAAAAAGTATCCAAACACGATCAACTTAAAGTGAACTTGTTCTTTTATATAATTTTTGGGCATTATAGGTTATGATGGAAATTTCCACCATTATCCAAAGAAGGGTTAAGTGACATTCACTTAAAAAAGTATCTTTATTTCTTAAGCTCGAATCAAAATGAGATTCATTAAGTGAAACGTAAACAATATATACATTATAAGCAAATAAAGGATATAAACAATGCGATGTAGTAGACAGCGCCTATGTAAAATAACAAGTGTCTGATGATGAAGATCGTAGATGTTAGATCGGTTTTTGCTATCACAATAGTAGGTTAACAAGATGTTTATGTAACTGAATGTAACATCTGTACACATGAGATTGAACATCTCTGAAAATGAGTTATAATTTCGGATTTTCGTGTAGGACAATATCACGAGTGTACAGTTTATAACGTGTACCTGGCAAACATTAAATCTCAAGTTGGAAAAAATCTTGAAATGTCAAGGTCTGGGGAAAATTCATAAGCGAGATAAGAGCTTAAAACTGAGCCAATTTGTTGTGGATTTTAGTGCTGAAACAATAATAAGTATCAGAGTACAAACTGTTCGGTAGACTATTAGATATAGACAGCCAATGACCGTTACAAATCAATTTAGAATCACAACATAAATTGCCTTCAAGGAAAACTTTTCATCTACTGTGAAAGGCATTCACGTGTCGCAAGGGAAAATATGGAAAACTCCCATGTACTCACCCCGACGGACTTGCATAGAGAAGAGCAAAAAACATCTGTCATTGTTCAACAGTGGCTAAGACCAAACCCGGGAGTTTTTGCCTCCAAGAGCGTTGTTCTATCATTAGGCCACGAGGTGACCCTTTGTAGACTGCTATTATAGAGTTTCTCATACCTGTACTGTTAATTGAGCGCATGACGCAAAGCTTTTCAACAGGTTTGAGTTCACCAACTCTTCCATTGCAGTACTAATGATTGAGACAGCCTTGCGTGGTCTAAAGAATCCCGTTTCTGTTTGTATCTGGTCGATGTATGTAGGTTGATAAGGAAAAAAAGTTCATAAATCAATGGAACATATGCGTCATCACGGGATGCTCAAACTTTATGACAGTTTGAGGTGTTTTCAGCTGGAACGATAACACCTCCGATGCTAGATACGAATTTGACAGCCGCCTGATAAATAATGAATCTGTTTGATCACTTAAATTGATTCATATCATTTGTACACTCCAATGGCAATTGGAATGCACAAAGACAACCCACACACTCCCAATATGCTCCATATATATTTAAGTTAGATATAAAAAATTAATTTTTCACTCTTACTAAGATCAATTTATACAAAAAAATTTCACAATAACATTGATGTTAACAGTTAAGGAAAGTGAAAGAATATGAAATAACTTATTCTTTGAAGAGGTAATTTTACCTTTGCATCATAACCTTGTGACGTCAGTAATTTGAAGGGTATAATTAAGAGAATTAGAGATTAATTCATTGATTCAATTAAGAGAATTAGACTTTAATTCAGAGAATATTCTTTCTCTCAGATGTGAAAGATTAATTTCAGCCATAATTGTGTAAGAGTTGAATAACCACAGATTTTAATAATCAGTACGCATAAATAAGGCTGAATTGTTTAAGAAAAATCTTTAGGATGGTGAGATGTTTCATCACAGAGAATAATTTACCTTCATGTAAGCATCAAGGTAAATTTTAATTGTGATGAAGAAAGTAAATGCTTACTCTTAAATATTGTTTATTCTAAACATATATTCTGATTAAGAATTATGATGCTATAAAACTGAATAATTGGTAAAATATTATATTAAGACTCAATCTCATCTTCATTAATTTCTAGTCAGTAATTGTCAGTAACATGAGAAATGTCGATGCTGAAGATCCTTTACGAATTCTAAAAATATCAAGCACTTTCAAATATTCTTCTTTAAATCTTTTTGATTTTTAGCTCACTCAGAAAAATGTTTTGTTACCTCTGATGGTTATTATAGTAAAAGAATACCCGAATATTGATCGATTTGTAACAATGTAAGATCTGTAACTCATAAAGCCATTTTTTAAAATTTTAACAATGAACTAACATGGAATCTGCATTTTCTGTGATTTCCAAATTACATACTAGGAAATATAGTGAACAGAAATACTTGAGTACTTAGAAAACATGTCCTGCAATAAGAGAAAAGATGACATGTTTTTCCTTTAGGGATAACTACGAAACGTTGACCAAATATAACACAGATAAGTTCTTAGTTCATAAATGCAACTAACATAAGAAAAACGCTGAATCAGCTTAAGGATTAGATTTGGCACTAGGCAGATTTCTTTTCTTCTTTCTGAGAGACGGACTTATCTAGAAATAGATTTTCTTCAGACAACATTGGAAAAATATCTAAGTAGAAATGGTTCAACGGGAAAGACGTGATTTCTATCAAGGGAAATTGAACAAAATGATAGATTTGGTTGGTGATTATATGAGAGAAAATGGCAACAATATTCTCAAGGAATTTTATATTTTCAATATTTGTTTTCACAGCATGTTCGTTGCTCCGATATCATTATGTAAGATGAGTAATCTTCAAATAGAATTAGCCAACATTTGACATAATTTTGTATTTAGAATTTTCAACACTTTTAAACCTTTTCATATTTAGTACACAGTGTTTTAATTAGATGCAGAAAAGTCTTTTAACAACTTTCGACCATTAAGCTATCCATTTCAAATTTTACTTGTTTATCAAGTGAATTTACAGGTTCTGAGATCATTACCGAGATAGAACGATCAGATTTCGTGAGATATGGGTCTCTCCTTTTTAGCAGAACACGACTATGAACATTTCAAACTTATACATCGAACATTATATTTCGAGCTTCTTATTTATAAATTTAGTAGAACATAAGACAACGTATGGTAAATTTAGATTATGTTTTATTATTGAGCTGAACTATAACAAAAAATTTTCTTCTAAACAATTATATATATATATATATATATATATATATATATATATATATATATACAATAAATTTTAATTGGAGAATTCCCAGTACACAGAAATTTATCTATATACAATTTCACAATTTCAACTTAATAAATATATTTATGTTGTATATAGCTCTAGCTAATTTCACTATAATTTGACATTTATATATTCACATGCATATTGCTTCTGATATAGATACTAAGTAATTCAAAACATATGTATTATAAATTGATTTTACATTTACCCTTACATACTTATACAAAAAAGTTTCCCTTAAATAATTGCTTCTGTATATAACTTATTAATATTTTTTTTTAGATTTGTAATTTGTAAATAATTTTATGCACAGAGCATATAATTTAATTGGGCTTAAGAGACTTTTGATGTTAAAATTAAAAATGATGAGAAAACTTTCCAGCGGCTTCCATCTAAATTGTTTAGTTCCTCTTGAACTAGGAACATGGAGGTCTGCTGGTGTAAGCGTAAACAAAAAATCTCCACTTATACGTTATTTTTATTTATTTTTTTTTATAATGCTAATCAATTTTCCCATTTAACTTTAAAATATTTGTGAAAAATTTAATTTTAAAATTTTTCATTATTTCTAATTTAATACACAAGGACACTCATGTAATATACAAGGACTACTATTAGAATTAAATGCCGTGACGCCACAGCCATTTCTCGTTAGCACTCTGGGATAACCACTGAGATTGAGTGTGGCCTTTGCAGTTATAGTTCTGCGCCAATGCTGCTAGGTGCAGCCAAGCCACTTATTCCGCGCCAAGGGGGCGAGAACTAGTAGGCGCTACTAGACGAAGAGAAACAAAATAAGTCAAAAATATTTGTTGACTTGTGGAGGCGCTATTGTGTGTGTTTTTGTAAATAAGTGTTTAAACTAAAGTTTAGATTTTGCAATCTGGCATCGTTATGGATGATAACATTTAAGAAATGAATTTATGGTCATAAAAACTGTATATTGTATTTAGAAACACCGAATTATATTCAAACGAAATGTTCGAATGCAATATATTTGTGCTGTGCAATCTAGTGAGTAAATTTATAAATAAAAGGAAGTCCGATGGCTTGATGATAGTCTTTGAACTCACAAATCAAAGGTCCGAGGTTCGATCTTCAGGTCGAGCAAGGTTGACATAGTATTTCATTCCTTCAGTGAGCCAATAAAACTGAGTGTCAAGCATGATTGGGAATTAAACACGGGGTTTTTCGCGTTAGGCTGACTACCTAATTCTGACCAATTGTTTCCTTATTTTATTTCTCGTCATCCATTCATGTAAAAATCAATAGTGACTCAACTATACTTCACGCCCTTGGAGCAGAGCCCATTAAACTACCCTACTCATGTTCAACCAAGGTTTTCATATCTGCCTTGCTTCAACAAGTTTGTGATACGTTTCCGGAGCTGGTGACTTAAGCCTGACAAAATTTTGTAAAATTATTCTATGGTGGCAGTACATTTTATGACATGCTAAAGTTATTCTTTTGAAGCACAAACCTATTTAATTGCTAAATGTCTTGTAATCCGCTATAAATATAATTAAAGTTTTACAAGTTTTATCTCTCAGATATTAACATATTGAGAAATATTTCCATGTCATGAATTCTATGGTATTGGAAAAGCATATTCCAATAAATAGTCGCCCTTCCTTATCAAGTTTTTCGAAAAATAACTAACTTATTACAAAATAACCAATAAAGTTACTGCAATTTTTACTTTGACATTGAATGAAGTAAGAATGAGTATGCAAATTAGTGTACCACGTGGTTTAAAAACCTTTCTGTTGACAGTAGGAATACCAGCCGTTATAAAAGCAAGTCAACCATGCACTTTCTTCTGTTGTAACTCATACAATCAGTAAAACAAAATCTCTAATGAGCTTGTTCAGTGTTGTTTGTTTTACAGCTTTAAAATAAACTTAGCATCTGCATCAAATCACCCATGTTAAAGATTTGGCGATAAGTGCTGTGAATGAACGCCAAGCATTGTGTGGAAGGCAAAGAAATTGTAAGACAAATTGGTTTAAAAATTCTTGTGTGAAGATTTAGGCCAATGAAACAAAACTTCTCCCATATAACTCATGGTTTTACCACAAAATCTCCGAATTTTACCGCAAGGGGAATCGTAGCTGGAGACAAGTTAGTAAAAAGTGCTGCATGGAGATGAAAATAAATTCGAGAACTAATAATAGCTTTTCTGTAAATAATTTTCTTTTTAGCCATTAAAAACGGTAAGAATTTTGTTGGTAAACTTATATTTACGAACAAAACTTAAAAAATTTTAAATGTGAAGATTTTTGAAAATAAGTTATTTGTGTTACTATGTTTCACACATTCACTTAAAACACAAATTTAACATTTTATAATCTGATATATTTGAGTTCTTTTAATTAACACTTACATTATAAAACTCTTTTCTATTAATAAAAGAGCTATATATAATATAAAATAAAGTTTTTACTTCCGTATAAATTTACTAAAAGATATAAAAACAAATTTTTATATGATGATTTCAGTTCAAATTAACATACTTAATCAAAAGGAAATATTTGGAAAGTGCAAGATTTTCAGAAGAAACAATACATATATATATATATATATATATAAGAACATTTTTTCATTTTGTCTTCTTTGTGAGAAATCTTTTCAGTGTAAGCAGTAAATTTCA
This sequence comes from Latrodectus geometricus, assembly GCA_026290005.1. Lineage (NCBI taxonomy): Eukaryota > Metazoa > Arthropoda > Arachnida > Araneae > Theridiidae > Latrodectus > Latrodectus geometricus. The sequence continues at coordinate 72,787 of JAPDSC010104506.1, read as the reverse complement.
TTAAATTAAATTTAGAATTTAATAGAAATCGAACATATCCTCGTACAGCTATAAAAAGGGCGTTTATACTCTAAAGGCTAAAATTATATAATTAACATAGAAACTCACATACTAAATGCTTGAATTGATGAAAAAAATGCATGAATGGCAACAAAAAAGAAATTTTATTAGACGTATATTTAGTTCAAAAACTTTTGCAAGTTTTCCAACAATTTTAAACATATTTGAAATTAAACATTCTGTATATTTTACTTTTCCATCTATTTAAAACTTCTATATATAAAATTTTCACATTCTAAAATTTTCGAAATTTACAAAAAGCATAAACTCTGAAAACCTGTGATTCTAGTTTCTCAGTAATTATTTTGGTGCTTGAAAGATTTAAATTTTGAACAAAATGTGTGGCAACTTAAATCTTAATCGAGCCTATGAAAAGCGAGTTTAAAAAAATGTAACTAGAAGCGAGAACTAAGTAGCGCTATCAATGGCAGCCTTACGGAGTGTAGCGAATGCTCTTTCATTGGGTTCAACAGGCTTTTTATTAATCCGAACGGCAGCTTCATCTAAATTCGAACGACGCTCGAACACAAGTGGCCTAATGTAATTTCCAATCGACGCTCCTCTCAATGCGCCCTGTCATCGAAAGGTGCCCCTCTCTCCAATGAGACCGCAGCCCCGGCGCAATTGAAACTGTCAACAGCAGAGATCCTGTGCCATACGAGAAGACTCAGCTAAATTTGGCGAGCAGGTGAGAGATTCACGGCTCTTTTTTTAATTTAAAAGAGGATCAAATTTCGTTTTATTAAATGTTTTTCTTCCGAAATTGCATGAGCTGTTGGAGAATATTTTAAAATATTTTAAGTGCTCTCTTTCTCCAGTTCCAAGCTGATAGTCATTTAAGAGTGATTTAGGGATTTTTCGATGAATAAAAACTTGTCTCACTTAAATTGGAAAATGGGCTCTTAAGAATTTTATCATGTTCTAGTGCTGATGGAGTGATATTTATTTTTGTTGAAGACAGTTACATGAAATTATTTATTTTTCTATTTCTTGAATTGAATCCCAATTGATAATATATACAACAGAAAAAACACTTGAGAATCAATTGTGATTGGCGCTATCATCAAAATAATAAAGCTTTCAATAGGAAAAAAGTCCTTTATAGGGTGATTTTTAAAGGCAAATAAAATAATTTTTATGAAATTTAGAATGCACTTACGTAAAGTAATTCAAAAGTTTGTCGTTATGTTTTTGATTTCTTTCTTTCTAATTGCTTCTATATTTCCCTTGTCATTTTTCAATTTTTAATGTATACTTCTTGCGGCTTTTCAACAATTCAAAATATTAATCCTTTATTTTTGTAATTTTTGATTCAATATTTTATTTGAGCAGAATTTTTTTAAATAACAATAGTGTTAGAAATTGTGAAAATTTTGAAACAATTTTATCTTGGATGATAGATGCGGAATATAAAAGAATTTTCCATTTCATTTCAATGTATGCATCATTGATTTTGAATAAGTATTCGTTTTTTAGCAAAGTAGCTTATTTCGGACATTTTTTGTTTTATATTCTATAAATAAGACTTCTGCAAATGATGTCACAGTGATTTCAGGTTAAATGTTACGAAAAAATAATAATTTCATTCGTGATTATGTAGCTTTATTTGGGATATACTTTATTTAAAATTGTACAAATAAGACTTTCATTCATAAAAAAATAGATCACATAAAGATGATTAAAATTTTTTCATTAAATATATTATCTGTAAATCATTAAGTTACAGAGAAATAATATTTATTTGGCCACTGATAAATATTCCAGCAAACATTGTGTGTTTCGTTTTTTGAAGGAATGAAATGTTAGTCATTTTACTTGTAAAATTTGTCAAACATTTCTTTTTACTAACATACAGCAATTAACTTTCATTATTATTCTAACATTGAACACACACACACATTTAAAATTCGATATATAACCAACTATATATACTTCAAATGAATATTGAACACACACATCTTAAACTTGATATATCGTGATTTTGCAGACTGTTTTACGAATTTGTTCTGTTGGCCAGTAAAATTCTTACTTACCCACATTGGTATTTTCCAGTGATGAATTTTATGTTAATACAAATATACAACATTAAATTCTTTATTTGATTTACTATTCTCTGTTTTCATTTATGTCTGCATAGAAAGTATTTTTCATTACATTAGTCCTCTTTATAAGATACTCATTTTTATACTATTAATATTATATCCACTTAATTAATTGTATCTATTGCCCTAGATAAAAAGAATGGTCTATTTCTCTTCTAAAGAACGATTAACTAACTTAATCCCATTTTGCTTCAAATATTAAAATCCCTCAATATTATGCAAAACACACTTACGGCCGTATTCACCAACCAGAGTTAAACAAGGTTTCAGGGTAAAGGGCGAGTTAAGTCATGAAACGCTATTCACCAAGTCAAAAACAGCGATTAACTCGCCTATATGTATCCCTAGAATAACCCTACGATTTCGGAGTGTTAGTGCCGAGTCAGCAAACAATGGCAGATGATATGTTTGTTGACATTGATGTGCAAGATTTCTAATCAATCAGAAGCCGTCTTACATGTCGTGTTCGGTTAACTCCAAAGTTGTTTTACACGGTAATTTATCCGCTTCGTGAATAAGAATCGGCGAGTCATTCTAGAGTTGAGTTATATCCGAGATAGGTTACACTCAAGTTAACCCGTGTTTGGTGAATACGGCCGTTAAAGGAATTGGAAAGCTTACAAAATTAAGCAAATCTTAAAGTTCTGAGTAAGTTCAATTTTTAAGAAATACAATTTCATTTAGTGAATGTTAATATTGAAAGACTACTGTTATGAATCCTTGCAGCAATAATGCAGTTTTTTCGTCAGAAAATGCTGCGCAATAAATTATATGAGGGAGACAACTGGAGGAAGTACTCGAAACTTCGCCTTGTGATTCTAAAGTACAGTCAAGGGACAAAATCAGCTGGTATTCTTTTCTCCAAACTTTCACACCTTAGAATAAGAGAAGTAGGAGGAAACAGACAGTCACGAATAATTGAAATACTCAGTGCTTGGGAACAACGGTCTTTGATTTTTAGAATCTGTTATTATTTATCGATAAATATGACAAGGCATCTGGAAATACTTCCTTATAATTATAAAATTCGTGACAAATTCAGCACTTATATTAGAGAAGAGAAGCATCTGGTATTCTAGTCTCCTAGTTTCTGGAAACAAGAACACGATAATCTTATGTTGATTGAATGCATTGAACGCATAGGACGTGAACAAAACATCGCCCAATGAGCAAAATATGTTGGTTCAGCATTAGCAATTTCGGCCTTGACAAACTTAGTATTAGGCCTGTATTCTCCACTATAGAAAATGTCAATATGAGCTTAATATTTGATTTATAACGGGCTTCAAATTTTCTCCAATTCAGGGTATGCCAAAACAAATCAATATTGGGACTTATGATTGGGAGCCAAGTTTTTCCCAATATAGAGCACGCCAAGGTAATCCAATATTAGACAAATAATAAAAGACAGGTTCTGGACCAGTATACCAAAATAAAGCAATATTTGTCCTATAATAGAAGCTAATTTATACTTCTAGTGTTGAGCCGAATGGCACTAGTATACGGAGTCGAGTTTCTGCCGAGAATCAAGTTAAACTCAAACTGAAGAGATCCACTTTCTTTATACCATTTAATATTCATTTTTAATTACTCATATTCAAAGTTATTCTTTGTAGAAAATATCTTATAATTAATAGAAATATTTCATATACCATTTATTCCAAATAAGATGCACACATCCATATATTTAAGAAATAGCATTGAAAAGACAAAAATAGACAACCCGAAATGTATTGCAAACAAACAAATAAGTGAACAAAAAAATTACATGTTTTGAATTGGTTTTTGAACATGAAAAGTTTGTGGTTGCCCTGAACTAGAGAAGCCGAATTTATATGTATGGTTAAAACATTGATTTAGTTTATTAACTAATTTTGATTGAATGTATCGTAAGTCAGTTTTTATACACGTGATATTGATGCATTACAAGCATTTTTATGCATTTAAACTCAAAATTATAATTTTAATAGAAATTCGAATATTGTGTATCAATAATTATATTATAGTTTAAATACTTGAGAATAATTGCACTATAAAATAATTTTTTTTTAAAAAAAACTTACTTTCCTCACATAATAAATCATGTAGTTGTAACAAAACTTCATATTACATAATGATTCATTAGCATATAAATTTTCACTGTAAATACATTCACTGAAAAAGGTATGTTTTTCATGATTCTCTTAGAATGATTTCACTTTACTCTCATACATTTCTTTTGTGCTATGTTTAAGTCATAATATTATTATTGCATTACATACAATGGCTAATAAATTAAAAACACAAGACCAATATTTTGTCGGATCACCTTTTTCGCAAATAAGGCGATGTGTACGATAAAGTCATGCTTACAAGTCTGCGGTACAGGGACAAGATCCTTGCATTTTACATAAGACTTTTCCGCAGAGCTTATGGTCCAAATTTCGTCTTTATGGACGTTGATGCATGTTCACAAAAGACTCAGTTGGTGGATATTCAATAATTGGAGTTACCTGTGACGTCTCCTGACCTCAATCCCATTAAACACGTCTGAGAAGCCCTTGGATGTTCAACTACTACTCAAGTGATGCTCCAACGAATATCAATGAGCTTAAAGGTGCCTTAGTGCAAGAATGGGTGTGGTTGCCATGAGACTTAACTAGAACCTTTGCAAACAGTATGAATCCTCCATGCGAGAGTTGGGTAGCTGTTAGAGATGATCGTACATCCAATAAACATGATTTTCTTTTGTTTACTTATCTTTTTCTCTCTGTTTACTTTCTGGCAGGTAAGATTTCGTTTAGCTGCTGCAAAGGCTAAATAACCAGTTTTCTTCTTTAGGGTCCAGCTTGTGGCCATTTTGTTCTCCCTTATATTGTTTTTTTTTTTATAACGGATGACGCTTTGGCCAGGTTTGGCTTTATTTGCTTTGTTAGTATTCTTTTATTGCCAAATAAATCATTTGTCCCTTTAATTTTTTTTTCTATGTATTTAACAACATGATGATATGCGAGAGAAAGAGAGATTGAATTTCTCTTAAGGAAAAAACTGTGTTCCCCCCCCCCCCCTCCAGTTGTAATGTAGACAGTAAAAATGTCAACAAAATAATTTTTTATTAAGTTTTCTATCTCTCCCAGGTCAATAATACATTGGTTACCAAAAATTATATAAAAATCACAAAAAATAGCGATAACCCTCCCAAAAATAAGCCAATCTCAATGAAATTTGAATATCTTCGTTAGTAAAAGAAGCTGAACAATATGACGTTATGCAAACTAGTGATGCTGCTGTTGGAATATGTCATTTGTGAGGAGCATAAAATTGGATGTCTCAGAGCAAGACGGCAGTTGTCGCTGCGTATTTGAGATTACAAATCAGGTATAGCGAAACTGTAACAATGGCCTCCAGACATCATTTTGAATCCGTGGTAAGGTTAATTAGAGCATCGTTCTCGTTACCGGAAGGTAGTGAGTTCGAATCTCGGCTTATCCGAAGATTCGTCGTGTTCACTAATGGCGACTGGCGCAAGTAAACTATATCGTGGTCGCAATGTTTTTAATGTTCCAATTCCAAGTTAATACCTCTGGAGGTGCTAGGAGCCAGACCTTGGGTTTTTTTCTAGCTTCCTATTTCTAAATTGGAGAACCAAGGTGGTGCCTCCTTCTATGAGTTAAAGTCTTACTTCCACCATAGTGGGGGGGGGACTCTGGTCAAAAACAGAAGAGGCTCTTTTTGATTTCATTCGTCCAGTCACAGACGGCAGGCTTGACTTCTCCATGTGTTTTAAGAAATTAAAAAGTAACAACAACAATAGGAAGCATTTGACCGAACAATTTCTATGGCAAGCTATTAGGAAACTAGAGGCAAAACAAAGTCAGAAAGCTGTGACTAGATGGTTGAATGGGAGTTGGTTTACGATTCATAAACTTCGGCAAAAAATTCCTAACCACGGATTTGTCATCAAGGAGGTTCGGCCAAGGACGGCCACGCGCTTCCATGAGTGTCGATATTTGTCATTATGCGCAAGAAGGAATAGAACCACAACTTCGGCTGAACAAACATACTTACTCATTCTTCTCGGAAATCTGGTATCCAGATCTGCCGTGCGTCGAAGACTTGACGAACGTGATCTTTATGCGAGGTTACCAGTCCTATGCGTAACGCTGACGTCACGCCATAGGCGGGAAATTTTGCAATGAGTATGTGAACATGTCCATAGGATGCGTGAGCAATGGAGGGCTGTTCTCTGCATGGATGAGTCTAGGTTTAGCCTCGAAAGCGATAGCGCATTTTTATTTGGAGAGAAATTGGAACTCGTTTCCATCCATCAAACATCCGCGGAACAGATGCATACGGATCAGACAGCCCCTGTGTTTGGGGAGGTATTTCTTTGGGTGGACGCACAGACCTCACAATGCCTCTTCCCGTAGAAATGTTGATGCTCACACATGATTCTCTGGATGTTTATGTGCGTCCTTATACCGGGGTAATAAGTATAAGTTGTATAATGTGCAATGTGTATCAGTTCCATTAAATTCCACATATAACGTTTTGCGTTACCATCATTTTTGTGATTTTTCCTTAATTTATGATAACCAGCATTGTAAAAAATATTTCCATTACATGTTATACTGACCTTTAATTGCTCAGTTTAAATGAAATTTATAAAATGCAAATGAGCAAATAAAGTGTGAAAATTAATTTGAAACATTTTGTTCTATGGTAGACATTTTTTATTTATTTTTTCATTTTTATGAAACACGTTAAATTTTTTTATAAATTCTTATTTAATTGATCATTAAAATAATATATGAAGAAATATTTCTAATGGGTCTTCTGCATGGTTAAAAATCTACATGCTTTACATGTAAGTAATATTTTCAAATATAATTAAATTTTATAGCTAAATAGTTAATTTTGCTATAGATTACGATCATCAATTATTCTACATTTTTTAGAGATTACTGTATTTGGGATGATTTCTTTATTAACCTTTCTGATTAATTTCTTTTATTTTTCAACGTAACTAATCTAAACCTCAAAGCTTAAATGTATACTATCTTTCAAGGTAGTTTCCAAACAGGCTAGATTGATTTCAAAATATAGAACTTATCTGAAAGAATGTCTATTTAAAAGTTGAAATTTACACAGTATGCTACTTGGAAGTCATAACCTAACATAACAGCATGAAAAGACATCGTTGCCACCTGGAAGACAGCTAGAAACTTGGAAATGATGTCAAGTTTGCCATTGGGGAAACTAATTTTAACCAAGTGTCTGAAAGAGGTACTTTTCTTTTATAGCGCTCCCATAGCCTTTGCGAATCATTGGTTCATTATTTATCGCTTTAATTTGCCCTCAGCCGATTTCTACAGTTATGTAAAATAACAAGTTACAAGTTGAGTAACAAGTATTTTATAAAGTAACGAGTTAAGTAACAAGTATTGTATAGAGTAATTTTAATATATAAATTGATTGAAAAATATACGCATAATGGAATGGCTCATGAAATATTTATTATTAAAAAACATTTCGTTAAGCAAAATAATCCGAAATGCGCCCAAAACTTAATAAAGCGATATTATAAAAAGCTATGCACATAAAACAACAGATGTTATTTACATTTTGTATTTATTCTTATCTACTTTTTCAGATGCTGATATAATCTGTACAGATTTTTCTGTGTAAGATTATTAATTACGACTTTTGAGTTATGGAAACTTTATAATTAAAATTATTTATCTTATAATAAAAAATTTAATATGCTTTTCACAGAAACTTATTTTTTAATTGAATGTGAAACAAAACCAATAAATTATGTTTTAATTTATCTAACTTTTTTATTATAATCGAATGAGTATTTCACCTTGACTGTCAAAAATATACTTTTACTGTCCGAGGATTAATGACTGATTAATTAAAATAATGTTTTTACACATAATACGTATTTTTTGGGGTATCTTTGATAAGAGACATTCCTTCAGTAAAGGTATATTACAAGTTTAACTTCAGGTTGAATCATATGTTTTACACCAATTTTTTACACCATCAGATTTCTTATTGCGATTTAGAGAACTTTTCTTTCATAAAGACAAATTTATTCAGTATTCAAACCGTTGTTTACTTTAGTTTTTGCTACAAAATTGTGTTTCATTCTGTGTTATATTTTATTAATAAAATAACTATGAAAGATTTGAAGCTGCATGTATGGAATAGTATATTTTTTAAATGAAAAACAATTATTGGAATAAAAGTAATTAGAGTAATTGATTTTCATAAAAAAATATTTATTTCTAAAATTTATGGCATGGTTCCAATATAATTTGAATCTATAAAATACAAATTTATATATTAATTGGTTATTAGTAAAGTTAAGTTAAAATGAATGGTTAATTAATTAAAAGTTTAAGTGATGATATTTTCACACTCTACGAATGTTGTAAAATAATGATTATATGAATGCCCTTTGTTAGAAAAATGGTAAGTTTCTATTTTAGCTTGCATTGATGTCATAAAATGTAAATATTGAATGCCAAATTCTCCGAGATAATAATGTTCGGGAATTATTGATCAAGACCCTTTATATTCAAACTTATTGGTTATTATTATGTAATCATATAGTCAAAATACTATCACAAAAAATATTTTTTCATAGTATTTCAAACAATATTTATGTTGAGCATTAAATTAGAGCCCACTATTTACAGTATTTAAAAGCCTTGCTGATAAAATTGCCACAGAAATTTTGCATAATTCTTGTTCCAAGGAATCAACTATCGAAACTGTCGTCATGTAATAATAAAATTGCTTAGTACCTAGAGCAGACCAAATGGTTAAACAATTCATAGGTTCTAGTTCTATCTTGGATTTGGATTATTACAATGCTGTGAAACTCATGTTAAACTCTCCGGTTTAAAAATGAACATTAAATGAAGTATGAATAAACGGTTTTAGTTATTGGACAATTATTTTGATTTTTCAGATTTCTAGTGTCAGTGAGAAGTGAATAAAACTCGAAAAACTACCAGAAAACAATTAACTAACATCCAGTTGAGAAGTCTAAACGAAGCGCAGCTTTTTCATACTTTTGTCTTAAAGATAAACTAATTCAAAAAACTACTAGAAAACACAAAAAACTACCAGAAAACGACCCAGTTGAGAATTCTTAACGAACAGTAGCTTCTTCATCCGTTTGTCTTGAAGATTAACCAATTAAAAAAACTACCAGAAAATAATTGACTAACATCAAGTTGAGAAGTCCAATCACGTATAGTTCTGATGGGATATAATAGAAATAAAATTTAAAAAGTCAGTATTAGAGTATAATTTGATAGTGTGATCTTATAAAACAGTTTTTGTGAAAGAATAACAGTTATGCAATTTTTCTTTTTTTCATGGTATACAAAACTTTTCAATTGATGATATCGAATGTTAATATTCCTACCATGAGCTAAAAAAACTCTTATTCTTCTTTAACAATTTTGCAGTAATTTTCGTGCTGAAATCTTAAATTTCTAACCTCTATTCTAAAAATGTATTTTATAAACACGAGTATAATAAATTGATAACACATATTCTATGTAACAAGACTGAATCTCATTATGGCAGAAAAGAGTTCGAACATCCAGCTTTTTGTTTAAAAAAAAAATGCCTTAAGCATTATTTTCCGGGGGAAAAAATCGAATATTAAGATAAAGGAAATAAGTTCTTTGTTATTATTCGAACCTTGGAAAGACAACAGATTGTTCTTCCTTACAGAGCTAAAAATATTTATCAGAAAAGATTTTGAAATCAGCTCTTTATTGAATCTTACTTTTATTGCGAAGATTACGTACATAATAATTTTCTTAGTTATTTCCGTTTCCCAGAAATTGTTATGCATTTCCAAAGCTCTAATTCCAGACCTCTTATTTGGAAGCGTGGCGAAATTGCCTGTCTGGAATTAAAATAAAGCTGGAAAACACCCAACACAGTAGAAGCATATAGATTTTTTAAGCCCACACGTCCTTTTAGCATGATTGGGCTCCTTAGTTTTTGTCTTGAGAGATTTTATCAAACATTTTTTAAATTTATTTAATTATTTAGATTTTTAATACGACTTCTCTCCCTAGAACTTAGGAACTTCTTTCAATTTTGGAAACAATGTGAATAGAATATTTATGCATTATGACAAATGACTTGCAGTATTACATAACTGTTTAAATTATTTGTTTCCGGAAGGAATACAGAATTATTATATTATACAGAATAAGTATGCTCCTTTTTTGTAGTACATCCTGTGTTCTGTGTGTGTTTGTTGTTGAAACTAATTTTGCACAATTATTTTAAATTATGTAAAATAGATGAGGAAAAAATGTGCAAGGAAAGTTGAATTTAGAGTAAAAAAAATCAAAGACAAAATTTAATAATGCATAAAATATTTGCTTCACTTAAGTGTATCTAATGAATAAAAATATATTACAATATATTTTTTCTCTCAATTGGTTCCTAATTTATAAAAATGTGTTAATACTTATGATTTTCTTAATATTTCTATAATTAACTTCCTGCAATGGGTCCCCATAGATTTACAACTGAGCTGAAAACATCACATTTTTCATTTCTCCTAAATTCCCACCGTAGATCTAAATAAAACAAGTAAAGAAAAAAAAATGCTTTCTTGAATACCCGATGAGAGAGCGACATGATCGAATAGATTGGCGACACGTTTGGCGTCTGATTGCCGAGTGTTATACAATCGAATTGAATTTCGTTTCCTGTATGTATTGTGCTCCCCACTTGTCCCCGTCAGTTGCATCTGTGGGGCGCACAAAAGCATTGTTGCTGGTTACCCGGATCGTTGCGGGAACAGAAACCTTTTCGGCTCATTGGCAACCTTTTAATTAATTTGGGCCCGCCTGTTCTCACCGGAGAGTGTTAGCAATTTAGTTTTATTATCTTCTTTTTGTTTTCTCTGCATTCAGCAGAAAGGAAACTGTGGACAGAGGAAGGAGGAAAAAAAAAAGGATCAAGATATCAGAAATACAGTGAATCTATGCAATTGTATTTAATTTCTTTATTTGGTTTGTCATATTTCTTTTGTTATAGCTCAAAATGGAATCTTTTTGAAGGAATGTTTGAAGATCTTATGACATATGTGAGTTTTTGTATTTTAATAGATCGGGTTCTTTGTATTTCGGAAACAATTTTATTTTAAAACGTCTTTTAAAAAGAACAATTCTCTTATTTTAAAATGAAGCATAAAATTGAAGTGAACAATGAAATTTTAAATATATTTTAAACAAAATATTTTCATAAGTGGGGAAATGTTCGAAAATATTTCATTTCGCATTAGTTTAAATAAAAATGCAGAGAATTTCTCCATCAAATTATTTTTCCGGTTTCTTTTCTATTCAATATATAATGTGTCTATTTGAAAAAACGTTTTGTGTTTCAAAATAGCAAAGTAAACTGTTTACAGATGATTAATTGTATATATATTTATGTGC